>JAQFXP010000724.1:0-25257 GCA_034693685.1 Belba bartosi
GTTCAATCGCGCGAATAATTGCATTAAAAATCATTTAATTGTATAAAAACTATAAAATTCTGTTATTTTAGATAAATTTCAAAAATAATAATAATTTTAAAATTATCATTAATTGTATTTTTGTATTAATCGACTATTTATTAAAATCACTTAATTGTAAGATTAGTTAAGTTTAGTTAAAATATAAAATCAGAATTGACTGCAACTGGTAATGAATTTTAATGATATTAAAACAGAATTTGAACGATGTTTATGGACTGTACGCGATGTTGTACTGTAGACCCTTCCCACGTGTGTTGCAGTGCTGGCCTATAAGTCTAAAGTAAAACAAATTTTAAATCAAATCAATTGCTTAATCGAAGGTCAAATGTCTGGAACGGAAGAGACGAGTGTTTATGCGAACGGATTGGACACCAATTCAATCGATTTGATGAACAATGACTGCATGAATGGGGACTTAAATATGGATTCATTTCTATTCACTTCCGAGTCGGTCGGCGAAGGACACCCGGGTATTGACCACTGCCTGTGCGCCGATTGGCCACTTAGTACTCACTTTGCTTTGAATTGCAGACAAAATGTGTGACCAAATAAGTGATGCCATTCTGGACGCGCACCTGAAGGTAGATCCGGACGCGAAGGTCGCCTGTGAGTCGGCCACTAAAGGAGACCTAATCATAGTCTTCGGCGAAATTACATCCAAAGCTTGCGTTGATATCGAATCAGTGGTGAGAGAGACTGTTCGGAAGATCGGTTACGACGACATCTCTAAAGGTCTGTCAAATTGATTACATTTTTGTCTTTAATTTATTATCAATTTTTGTCGAATTTATTGTTGTCTTAGGTTTTGATTACAAGAGCTGTAAAGTAATGATAGCTATCGAACAACAAAGTTCTGAAATCGCGTCCGGAGTTCATGAGAACAAACGGGAGGAAGAGATCGGAGCCGGAGATCAGGGCTTTATGTTTGGGTACGCGACTGATGAGACCGAAGAGTGTATGCCTTTGACTGTTGTTTTGGCGCATAAACTGAACGCAAAATTAGCCGAATTGCGTAAAAACGGTACTTTCAAGTGGGCCAGACCTGACTCCAAGACTCAGGTGACGGCTGAGTATTACTTTCGAAGAGGCGCTGCCATTCCCTTACGCGTTCATACGGTTGTCGTTTCGACACAACATTCCGATGACATCTCTTTGGAAGAGTTGAGAAAACAAGTGATGGAAAAAGTAATACAAGAAGTGATTCCAACCAAATATATGGATTCGCGTACTATCTTCCACATCAACCCGTGCGGAAAGTTTGTTTTGGGCGGACCTGCGTCTGATGCCGGCCTCACTGGCCGTAAGATCATTGTCGACACATACGGGGGTTGGGGCGGACACGGCGGGGGCGCCTTCTCGGGCAAGGATCCGACTAAAGTGGACAGGTCTGCGGCCTATGCGGCCCGTTATGTCGCTAAGTCTTTGGTTGCTTCCGGTCTCTGCAAGAGATGTCTGGTTCAGGTCTCGTATGCGATCGGAATCGCCGAACCCCTGGCCATAACGGTGTTCTCATTCGGCACATCCAATAAGACACAGAAGGATTTGGTCAAAGTAGTGAAAGAAAACTTCGACCTGAGGCCCGGCATTATTATCAGGTATTGCTTGTAATTGTGTTGTCATTTGATTCGAAATTAACATTGAATTCGAAATTTTGCAGAGATTTGGTGCTCAAGAGACCCATATATGAGAGCACTAGCGTCTACGGCCACTTCGGTCGGCCCTCCTTTCCCTGGGAGAACCACAAGAATCTGAGAATTTGATTCCCGAATCGAAACTAGTCTTTAGTTTTTATTTTGGCATTAATTTGAGTTTTCATTTGAAATAATCTCAAAACTATTCAAACATTTTCTTTTAATTTATATTAATTTTTGTGATTACCCGTAATTCACAATTAAATGCACTCTTAATCTCAATCAGTATTTAGTAATCAGTATATTATATACTTTTAGTACTTAAATGAATCTCTTAATCAAAAAGTCATTAATTTTTTTAAATTTTGATTTATTATTGAAACTTAAGGAATAGATTGATTAAAATGTTTGCAAAAAGTGTTTTTTGATTTATCTGTTAAACCAATCGTATTATGTTTGCATTAAATTTTTAAGTTTTGCGTTTTTAAAATAAATTTTTTCTTTTAAATTACGGTTTTTAATTGGATTTACCGATATATATAAGTATTATTAACAGATCTGGTGCCCAAAGCCCTTGAATTTTTTTACTTATTTGTACCGGTGCTGTCTGGCCATTGATAGAGAAAGCGGTTTAGATATGGACACAATTTACCCGAATATCATAGTTTAGGATTAGTTAAGCGTTTTGTTCACAATTTTACTCTTGGATTCAAACAATGCTTTAATTGATTTATAAAAATTATATTTTTATTAATTTATTTAATTTATTGTTTTTATATGATTTGGTAATAAAATAATGTTTTAATCGATAAATGAGATAAAGTGTTAATTTAGCACTGGATCTGTTTGATCATAATCACAAACCCGGCATCACTTGCATCCGAATCGGTATGAAATTTGATCGGAAACTCATCGCTTGTGAACTCAAAAGTTCCTGAGATTTAATCGAAATTAAAAATTAATTATTTACCAAAATTTTGGTCATTCGGGTGCTTACGCGTGGCCGCATAGGGCAGTTTGCCGCACAGTTTGATTTCCCCGAACTGTAGGTAATCCTTATAACAAGATTTGGACTCTTCTAACGCGAATGCATCGAATTTGACCTCAAGAGCGCAGACATCGAAACTCGATTTACGGACTATATATTCGCAGTCGAGAAAAGGCCGATAACTGCCTGACTCGTAGTGCGGACTCAGGATTTGTAGAGATTTCTCATTGAAGTACATTTTAGTACACATTTCGGTAGAGCCCGGACTGAATTCGTGTTGAATGTGAGTATGTTTGCAATTGTCGTCCACTTGTCTCACCTCAATCCTAGACTCGTAATAATATTAATTCAATATTAATTATATATTACTTACAGTAAATTGTGTTTTTACTGAATATAACTGAATATAAAATATTTAAATTAGAACCATTAGCACCATGGTAAATAAGCATTTTTCAACTAATAAATGATATTTTGATAATTAATTCTGTTTTAAAACGTTTTAAAAAATAAATATCAATACATAGATGAATCAATCACAGGTTAGCATAAATTTTTCTCAAAACTTTAGTGGTTAGGGTAAAATAATATACACACCTACCCCTATCCCTACCCCCTACCTCCTCCCGCTATTACTGTAATTTAATCTCAATTTATGTCAAATTTTTAAAACAAAAACCTTCAAAAAAATACCTGAAGCCTCCGGAGCGAACATAAGACTCAGTATGAAATCTGATCGTCATTTCCTGTTTTTCTGAACCAAAATTCACTGAAAATCTCTCGCCTTTACGTCGACCGCAATATTTGATTCCATCGATCTCTACATAACCGTTCGAACAGTACTTATGCGTAAAGTCTTCGACTCCAACGTCGAAGTCTTCAAAATAGATCTCCAATCGGCATACCTTACGACTGGCCCGGAAGAGCTTATAAACACAATTAGTGAACGCATTATAGGCGAGCGGATAGTTATCGCTCTGGAAGGTCGACACTATTGCCGACGAAGACGAGCAGATCTGCGGCAAAGGCTTGTTCTGATTGACCGGTTCAGTCGTCGCCGGCCTTTCAAACGTAGTATAGACCGGCTTTCCAATGACGACCGGATCGAGTGGTACTTTTTCGACTACAGAACCGATTGGTTTTTCAATTAGCGGATGAGTACAGGAATTGTGGATTTGTTCGGCTCTGAGACGAAAACCCGAACGAGTCGTCTGTCGATCGGAATTGAATATTAGGCGCAATTCGTGTGAAAAACTCGGAAACTCAACGACTAATACAAACAAAAGTAAAAATAATTAAAGATTTTTCTCAAACAAATTATTTAGTATTTAATCTAAACTTTTATCTTCCGGTCGCATGAATTGACCGCAAAATCTTTGTTGAGTGGATTCGATAAGTAGGTAATCGGAAGTGCAATCCCGACTGTGCTCTAAATCCAAGTCCAATATTTTTAATCTTATTTGACAGACGTTTGGAATCGCTTTGAGGAACGTATAGATACATCGAGTAGTCGTCGGATAATTTTGTGGATAATTTGGAGAACTGTTGGAAATGAATAAATCGATTGAAATGATTTTGTTTGCGTTAATCGAATCAATTTCTCATTAGGTTTGCAAACATCGAATTGGGAATAGTTTTGGGAAAACTCTAAACAATTGCATGAATTGAATTGAATTGGTTTTGATTGTTGATTGACACATCTTAGTGATAATTGTTTGCTATAAAACTCTATTGTTTAGTGCTTTTGAATTCTTTGCACTAATGGTTATTATTAATTTAACTAGTTATTTTCAAACTTATAGAACCATTATTTATTATTAGTTTATTTCTACTAAACTATATTAATAAATGGAAATTAAAATTATTTATATTTTAACGCAAGAAATGGTGTATAGATTCAAAAACAGGATTATCCAAGGTTAAGTTAGCCAAAACAGGGGAAGGTGGCCTAGTGGTAAAATGGCAATTTTTTCAAAAGTTCAAGAAGATTTGGTAATAATAAAATAACATTAAATTTAAACAAGATTTATAAGTTAATTTAATTGAATTTAAACTGTATTTAGAAACAATTTATAAAAAAATTTCTAATTTTTACCAAAATAAAATACGAAAATTTTGCTAAACTCCAAAAGCAGCCTGGTAAAACATAAAGTGAGTTTAGAATAATACAAAAACTTTGCTTTACTGCAAAAAATTATCAAGTTTGCATTCAACTTTAAATCTAAACTTTAATTTCAATTTTAATATGAATTTAATTTATAATTGTATTAAAAATTTTATTTCAAACTTACAACCAAATAATTATTGTATTTGATTTCAATGTGAAAATAGCTTTTAAATAGAAACTTGAATAATTTTTAATACCAATGTTTTTAATATGAAGTTTGAAAATTTATCTATAGTTCTTACAAGTTCATATTAATACAGTTCAATTCCAGTTGAGCTCAATTCTAGACATCTAAATAAATCTACAGTTTTGTAAATACGTATTTGATCACTGATCAAAAGCGATGTAATAGACATAGCTGCGATCCGGACCATTTGTAATATATCAATTTACATTAATTGTTAATCATTTAAAGTTTAAACCAGGGATCGTGAACTGATCGTGATCGCCTGATTTTAAAAATTTGGATTTACCCCCCCCCCTAACATTTGGTTTGCGAAAAGGTATCCCCCTCTTCTTCGGCGGCCGGCAAATATTTTGGTTTTTTGGCCAAAATTAGGATATTTTCCATAAATTGGTGTTAAATCCGGTTTAAATTCAGTTAAATTGGAGAAAATTTCATCATAAATATATGGATTTTAGCGTTTTTGGAAAAATCCCTCCCATGATCCCCCCCCCCCTATGTTTTTGGCCAAAATTTAGAGAAAAATCTTTCTCATGATCCCCCCCCCTGGATCGGCCGACCTTCTTGATCTCTGATATATACAAATGGTCCGGACCGCCGATATGTCTACTACATCGCTCTTGATCACATATACATGGAACTGTCTGTACTGTATAACAACTATCCAAAAAATCGTTTATACATGTGAGATGTTATTTTTATTGTGTTTTAAATTGTTTTGTTTTTTTGTAATGTTAATACAATTATTAAATAAACATTCAAATAATTTAAACTTAATTTTAACTTAACGTTATCTAATAAAAAATGTCAGTTTTAATATGGTTATATATTTTCTCTGTTAAATAGTTAAAATAAATTATATATTGCTTTCTATAATTGTTCTGATATTTTGTTTGCATTATTAAATTTTTGACTGCATTTATATACAAATTGTAAACATTTTTTAGTGTATTTTAATTATTTAAAAATAATGTGCTTACATATTAATCTCAACAAATTTTTAGATGGTCTATATTTCTGATGTTTTTATTTTAGCCGTTTAGGGTTTAGCTATTTTGTTGTTTATTTAAATGTTGTTTGCTTATCTATTCTGGATTTAGATCAAGTAAAGATTTACCGTTAAAACACAATTAAATTTAACTAAATTTTTAAAATTCAGAAAATTCTCTCAACTCAAAAGTTTAGATGAGCAATGAAGGGAAAGTTAAGAGTTTTAGTCGTTTCGTATATTTCTTTTCTTATGAAAGGTTGAAAGAAAACAATGACTAAACAAATGAGTATTTCTTAATCTCATAAGCTGTCATAACTGCCCTTTCATTCGAAGCACTAAACTTTTGAGCTGATGTAATATGATTTTCTTAATTTCAGCAATTTATTGAAAATAAATGTTTTGATTCAAAACTTTTGAATGAAATATAAGTTGAATACGTATTGGAAATTAAAGTTGTAAATAAATTTGCTCCATACAATCTTGTTCAATTGGCTAATAGCCAATTGCAGTAAACCAAAATTACTGTGAAAACCAAATTTGAGGCAGTATTGTAGCTCTACCCTCTCACTCCCCCACTCATTAACCCTGATTCAAAAGACTAGTTATATTCGACTCATGACTACGTAAATTAAATCAATCGTCAATTTTAAAATCTTTAATACAAATTTTATTGCTGCTGTCAAACTTTATGAGCTTGGTAATAGGTATTAATAAAAAATAATCAAATTAGCAGTACTTAATCTCGAATTTGATGCCTACAGTCTAAAGATCTCAAATTAGAAAATTAGTTAAAATAATTTCTAAGTATTGTATCTAAAAATCGATAAAATTTTAGACTTCACTTTGGCTTCAATTTTGTCTATTAAACAAATTTACTAACTGAACAAACTTATTAAATTAACAAACTAGTATTTGCTTAACAGTAAACAGACTTTTATCGCAGCAAAAGCAATATTTTTATTCAATAAGCTTCTCATCTAATATAAAGGTCTAATAGACTGTACAGTTGTTTGAACTTAATTTCAATCATAATTCTTAAAAAACAAATATATAATTTTAATAATTTAATAATTAAACTAATGCTTAATTAATATTTTATTATTTTGTAAACCAAATTAATTGGTTTAATTAGTGAGTTATCGAGCAAAATGTCAAAAATTAAACAAGAACAAATTAAATTGATTTAATACTTAACTTATGACTTCGATCTCTCGAGTGATGATTTGGTCGCAACTGTAAAACGTATTGTTCGGTATTGTATGGACTGGTGTCTCATACGTTACATATGAGGCCGGAGTAGACGACCCGGAAGACGGTTTGATTTCAAAGCCATAGTTATGGTTAGAGATACAGGAATTCGGTATTTGTTTTACTTGTATTTCATAACCTCTTTCTTCGTGTTTATCATCACTTCTGAAGTAAAACATTCCGATTCTGTCGCGATATTTGGGTAAACTAAAAGTTTCTGTAAAATAAAGTTTTATAAACTGTAAGAAAAACCTTTTTTTAAATATTCATTAAGAAATACTTTTTCCGGAATAATAGCCACAGATTCTGTCGCCGTCCGGAAGTTGTAAGAAATCTTTGTTACAATTAGTCGAATAATCTCTCGACGACTCGATATTAAAGTTCAAAAATTCCAATTCATATTCACACGTATTCTTATCCAAAGGTTCAATGAAATACATGCACTGTTCGGACGGGCCGTAAAAGTGTGGATAATTGGGCGAATGGATTGTCGCTAATTGTTTGCTAATAGTTAGGTCACATTTGATGGCTAAACGAGATTTGAAATATTGTTTGTTTTGATTTAATTTCCAAACAATTGCTATAATATTCTTGATTACCGTCTTGTGCTGTCTTGAAGTCACAGGAATTCCTGATTTGTCGAACTTCTATCCAAAAACCGGTCACTTGATTGTCGATTATGTTATCCGAATGAAACTTAATTATCAAATAATCGGATGAACGCAAAAACGGATACATTCTTTGCTGTCGATTAGGTTTTGTTAATTATTTTAAATTGCAAATCGAAATCAATTAAAACTTTTTGTTATAAAAATAGATATAATTGTAATCGTCTTTCAGACCTGAATCGGAGCTCTACCGCAAAGACGTGACTTATCGGGCATTTCAACGAAGTCTGAATTGCATTGTTGGCCATTAGAGCTGATATCGAATTGATGAAAGACTAGCTCTACTTTGCAGATATCAGCCGCCGCTCTAATCAATAGTTACGGTCAAACGATAATTATATAAATTACTAGAATTGGACAAAAGCTCGACACAGACACAGACACTGACAAAATTTTCTATTGATTTATACCTCTCTATAGTATAGGTACAGCTCTGGTTGCTATGATAGCCATACGGAAAGCCGGGAGACCTGAGATCGCCGACCACTTCCCCGATATAAATGTCGCAATAAGTCGACAGATATATCGGTTGTCTATGGATTACATCCGGTCTTCTCGGCTCAGTTGGACTCCATATTTGTGATGGAATACGGTTTATGACATAAGCCGGACAACTGTTACGCAATTGTTTCACTTTAGCCATAAATCCTTTCCGATTAATATGATTATTGGATTTAAACGTAATTTTGATATAATTGCCATTTGTCGGGAAAGTTATTATTTCTAAGTAGGCGAACAAAATTGTTTTGTCATGTTTGTGCTAACAAATAGAAAAAAAATCGATTCTCGACTCAATGTCTCACTTCTTGTGTCGGCAATCAATACTCCGCACATACGACGACTGCCATCGCCTATATCTAAGTAATCAGAGTCGCAGTCAGGTGTGTCTTCGATGTCGAAATCAGTTAATGTCAGTTCAATCTATTGGTTCGAATTGATTGATTAAAAAGCTTTTTATCTCTCGGGATATAATTATGATGTTAGGGAAGGTTAGGTTAGGTTAGGTTAGTTTTGATTTGTAGTTTTCTATCAATATAATTTGTTATTCAATATCGATATATAGATATTTTGATTAACTTATATGATGTCTAAATCTTTGAATAATTTAATTCAAAATTTAATATTAATTAAAAGTAGCTTTTAAATTTTAATTTTTTAATAAAAGTAAGTTTAAAGTTTTTATTAAATTTTCAATATAAAAATATAAATTAATAAAATTGTCTATATACATGTTAAAAGACTAAAATAATTTTAAATTAACTGCAATTTTCAAATTAATCGGACATTTGTTTGATTTGAATAAAATTTTAAATGTGTAAAATATCAAGCAAAAATTAGAAACCGAGAGCTTTATTCAAATCTATCTCTATTAATTAAGCAATTTCATTGAACTTCAATTGAATGTCTAAAGTCTGCCTTAGTTTTGAAATTGAAATTTTTTAATGACTGCTATTAAAACATAATTAAGTCTAATAATGATTCAATCATTCATACACTGCACACATCATCGCTGTATTTCACGATTTTATAATTGCAATCCAAGTAATTGTCGTAATTAAGTGGAAAATTAGGTGAATAAATCCAACCCTCCTTCTTGGTCACTGTCGTATCACATCCTATAGTTCGATGGTTTGCATAATATTGTCCATCCTACAATGCAGATTTGGTCTAATTATTCAATTTTGCTTGATAGAATTAAGTTTATATTTTACTTTTTAATCAAAATTTATTTTACGGTATTATTATTATATTGTTTTAATTATTTTTTAGTATTTAACTTACAAATATATTTAATAATTTGGTTATTGGTTAATTCAGCAAAATTTTAATTATTTTTATATCTAGTTCATTTGTTAAACTTACAATAAATGTTGAATAATCTTTTATAATTAATAAAAATTTTAAAAATAAAATGTGTTTACTATAAAATATATTTGCATCTCTAATTAACAAGTAAATTTTTAAATGTTATTAATAAATTTTGTATTCAGGATACAAGGTAGTTTTAAAAATGAAATTAGGATAGACTTACTGGAAAAAAGACATGACTTTGGCCTCTAAGCGACGAAACATTTTCACATTTAAATCGATTAATTAAAGATAAAACTAATAAACAAATTAACAATAACTTTGACAACAGTCTCCAGTTATCCATTTTCAGGAATAAGTGACAAAAAAAGGCGAATAAAAGATAAAAATCTTTTTCTATTTAATGCATCAGAAAATATTAGTCAATGAAAATAAGAACTCATTCTTTTGATAAAAAATCAAATTATTAATGACTGAAAGATTCTTATTGAAATTGAAAATAAATATATGTATAAAAAAAAGTTTTTTGAATTAAGTTTGAAATTGGACTTCAAGGTAAGAAAGTTTTGCGATGCATATCCACTGTAAGACTAATAAAGAATAATCAAAAAATTCAAAACTGTTTTCCAATTTTTCCTGGAAGTGAATCAATGAATGACTACATTAAGTAAAATCCTAACCTAACCCGACATCAGTTCTAATTACATATATTTCTATTATTTATTCTTTTCATTGCTTATTAATAATTGTTTATTAGTTGCGAGTGTTTGGCCAACCGTTGCCAATATGTTGTGTTTCGGGTGTAATAAGTTGTCAAACGATGCAAACAATCGTTGTTTTCAAACAGTGTTTCGATTTTTATTTGCTTTTTATTTATTAGACTATTATGTTAAGCAAATAAACAAAATTCAATATTTTTTGCTAAATTAGTCGTTAAATACAAAACTGTCTAAATCAATGACTTGGAATGCACAGGCATTTATTTTATTACTTTTATTTTGTATAAATATATATTTTTCTTTTTTTGGAAAGTGTCAAAATTGGTGATTATGGTATAAATTTTAGACCTAGAGCATATTACATCTAACAAACTTGCTTTTATTTGTTTATTTTTTATTTTAAGTTTTTATTGTGTTTATTAGTAAATATTTAAGAAAAATGTTTTAAATTACAAAAATAAATATTTTTAATAATAAAAGGCATCTAGCTTATTTTATTTTGTTAGAGCTGACTAAGTCAGGGAGTATAACTAAAAGTAAGATAGCGTAAATGTCTACCATTTTGTGTAGCATTTTAACTCAATTTAACTGGATTTAACCCGGATTTAGATTAAATTTAACTAGATGTAAACTGGAATTCATCACAATTTACTAAAAATTAAAAAAAATTGACCTTTATTGAAAGAAAAACACATGTTTTAATATTTTTTTGGCTTCAAGGATAGTTGCCAAATTTTTAAAATTAAAGAAAATTTGTCTATACTCCCCTCTTGATTAGCCATGCTAATTTTGCTCACATATTTTAATTAAACATTTTTTTGATAAATAATGTACAATATTATTTTTTACAATTGTTTTAATAATGTTTGGTACACCATTTTAATAATTAGCAAGCACACAAAGAAAAAAATCAAGTTTTGAAGTAATCGTGTTGGGCCAAGCAGCTATTAATAGACTCAAATTAATTTTATTATCTATAATATAATTTATAAATATTATTATTTAATTATTATTTTGTTATACCATTTGTTTTATAATTAAATTATTTGCTTAGTGAGTTAGCTTTAAAACAAGGTTAGCAATAATTTTTATTCCAGTATATTGCTCAACACTTACATACATTAAAATTTTTATTTTTGGAATTTTTGCTAAAAATATTCAAATTAAAAAGTTAAATATTTTTAAAAATTTTAATTTAATACCTCACTAAACGACTTTAACATTTTAAAGTTGAACTCATTATTTATAAAAACAAAGTTTTAAAGATTAAGAGTTAAAAAATTGGCTTAAAAATAAAAAAGCTGATAAGAATTAAATTGGTTCATCGTCAGTTTAAACTTAATTACACAGAACTTATATTTTTTGGTAAGAGAATAAATTTCAACTAAAATGTAAAAATAGATATAATCTGTTTTTCTCCATACAGTAAACATAAAAAATTATTGATTAAAACTTTGAAATACTATTAATCTATAAAAGTATATAAATATTTATTTAACATTTGAGAAAAATTTTGTCATTAAATCAATTGATTGAAGAGTATTGCTAACAGAAATCGGAAAATGTAAACAAGAAAATAGCTATTTATAAGTTGTAATCAACAGAATTGATATATTTAGTGGCACTGTATGTGTGTCTGAAAACAGGTCTCAAGACATCAATGCAGAGAACAATTAGAAGAAGAAAAAAGACTTGAAATTTGTGTTAAATTCTTCGCTTAATTCAGATCAGTATTTATTGCACATGTCATGCATTCGAAGTATGCTTTCCATTCGAGTATTGAATGTTTTAAACACTTATCAAATTTAGCGATAAATTCAATTATCAAAAACAAAATTTTGTCTAATGTTTGAAGTCTACAATAGTTTGCTTTTACATCACAAACACTGTTCGTTCGGTTTAATGCAAAAACTGTTTTGAATTTTGGTCTGAAAGTCAAGACTTTTATATTAATACAGAGTCTATGATCTGATATGACAGTCAAACGAATAGAAACACTATTTTTCACTCAAACGGATAGTAATATCAGAAACTCGTCTAAATCGGCAAACTTTGAACCGAAAAAACTTATAATTAGTCAAGAAATGTGATGACAGGCTATAGTTGACAACAATGAGCTGACAATTCGAGTTTAATATTAGTAAAATTTTTAGTTAATATATGTTATTTCGATCGAATCCTATGTGTTATCGACTGCAAAAATGGATATCAATATAACATTTTTGCAAAAGATGTATAATTTTAAGCTAATCAACAAAACTGTATCTATTATTGATTTTATGCCATTTGTTGGTCCGCTCAAGAATGCAAGCGAATCCCTATTGGCAAACTCAAGCCACGACTACAAAGTGGCCAGGGACAAGGGCATCACCGCTCTGGTCACCGCCGCCATCGATCTCCTCGGTCTCTGTCTCGCCCTCTGTTCCATAGCCTACTCGTGCGAAAAGTTCACTCAAATCAATACATTTCCAGTTCTTAAACATTTGATTAGTTTTGCTATTTTGGTCTCTATTGTCGCTTTTGTGAGCGGATCCAAGATTGTGGTCAACCAATTGGTTCAGATTTTAATCAACAACTTGGCCGGTGTTAACACTATGAGCACAGCAATGGTAAACTCGGCCACCATTACCGCCACTTCCATTGAATCAGTTGTCGAAAGTGTCAGTAATACGACTAATAGTATGATATTTGGCATTAAAAACAGTTATAGTTCTGCAAAATCGATAGCATTTGCGCCAATCGATGCAATTAAGACTATATTAAGAGCTTTCGCTTTAACGAAGATATATATCGAGAAATTGATTTATAAATTATTTGTTCAAAACTTTATCGGCATTTCTAATCTTGTGATGGCTCTAATCGAAATTAATTTAACCATTTTATTAATTTTCTTTGCCTTATCTGTTAAGGCATTTAATAAAATTAAAACACTTTTCTAATTCATGTAAAACAAAAATTATAGATTTTGTTAATTATTTTTATATTTTAAAAATTTTAATTACCGTATATGTTTACTTCATTTCATTTTTTTTATTTATCGTCTTTTTATAATTATTTTATTAAAATGTTATAAACGGTGATAGAGCTTATCAATAGCTTCTATTCAGTTAATGTATAAATACAATTGAGATTAAATCGTCATGATTAAAATATAAGACTTATTGTATAATGTTTAAAAAATTAAATATTAAATTTAACTTAATGTTTTTAAGTAAAATATTTAAAAATATTACTAATCACGTTGAAATATATTTTGAACTAACAGCTATCATAAATTTGTTTATACTTCAGTAAATTCAACTTTGTTTAAACTGGAATAAATTAATTTTAGTAATTCTTATATAAATAATCTAAAAATTAAATTTAAACCTTATTAACTCACTAAATTATTGATAAATTCTTATCACTTGCTAAAAATAAATTTTAAACTTTATCAATCGATACAATATTTTATTAATAATTTATTAGTATAAATCTTTGCACTGTAAAAAATTGGTGTCTGCAGTAAAAAATATTTTATGAATACTTCCGGTTTCAAATGTTTTGCACATCATAGTTTTTTATGTGTTTTCTAATATGCTTGTTTGATTTATTTTGCAAAATGCAAAAACTCATATATTATTCCAATGCAAATTGTCTTATAGCCTGATAAAATTAATAAAGAAATTATTGTATTATGAATGATTGATTAAAGTTGTCTTAATAAAATCTATTATTTATTATATTAATATAGAAATTGAAAACCAATCGATTTATCATTCTATTTAACCCTCGCTCTCGTGTCGACTAACTGTTTCTCTAATTCTACTAAACAGTTAGAGCGAGTACTGAAAGGTATGAAAAGTATTTATATTTCTATTTGTTTTAATCAATTACTTCTCAGATCTAGTTTTAGACGATATGAACAATACAAACATTTAGTAAATGAATAACTAATTATTAATGAGTAAATAAATAACTAATTGTTTGCAATTAAACTCGATAATCACATTACTCTAACATAATATCTTATCTAGTTTATAATATTAAATTATAATTTTGTTTTAAATTTTTTTGCTAATTTATAAATGAAAAATTAATGTAACTAAAATTGCTCACTTTTAGTTTTACATAAAACACATGGCTATTTTAATATTTTTAAATTATATATAAAAAATAATTATTAAATTTATATTTACTTATCATTTTATTAACATAAAAAATCTATTTAAACATTCTAGATATTGTACTAAAGTGTTTAAATTAAAAAATTTAATTAAAATTTTATTTGAACTATTTTATCTTTTCAAATAATAAATTTTTTTCCCATTATACTAGCTAGGTTATTGTTGCAGTAATTATTTAAATTAAATAATGTTTGTTATTATTAAAATTATATAATTGTATTTATATAGGTTAATAATATATATATCGATCAACACCTTGTGCAAACAAGATACAATTTATCGATCGAAATGTAAATTGAAATTAAATTTTATTAAAAGTAAATGCATTTATTTCATAATACGAAATGTAATTTTATTTTCATAATAAGATTTTTATTTATATATATATATAATTTCCAAATGTTTTGTCATATTATGTCAGAAAAATGTGACACATATTAACAGTGCATAAGAATTCTTAAAATTATTAATTCTGTAATGAGTTTAATATTTAATATCGAAATATAGAAAATAAAATGCAATTCATTGTAGAATTTGTTTTGTTTTTGTTTTGTGCCTTTCAATGATCAATAACAACATATAATACTGAATTATTTATATATAATTTTTACATTTTTTTTCAATAATTATTTATATATTAATATCACAATAATTTGAATTAAATTTTTTTTAAAATCCCATTTCATAGTCATTCGATACAACAAACTCTTTACAAAAAAAAGTTATATTTTTTCAATTATATATCAATTTCTTTAAATACAATTAACTCTTAAAAGAGAGACAATTCCAAACCAAACCATAATCTCAACAATTCATTAGTATTTTTTTGTTTTGTTTAATTAAATATTTGTTTTTATTTAATGTTTAGCACCATTTCTAGTGATTTCATATTTAGCTTTATTTGTCTTATAATTGTTGTTCTGATTTATATTCTAAATATAAGTTTTTTTTTGTATTTCGCAAATATTTAAACATAATTTCATAGCTATAGTATTCAGAAATTGTTGTATTTGTTATAAATTATAAAATAAACGCTTTTTTAAATAACACTCGACATAACAATTACTCGTTTGTGAACTAAACATAAGTAAATGTTTTGTATATTAAAAGTACTGTAATATTGTGTATCAACAGAAAAATCTTTCTCTCATTGGGTTTTCCAAACTATTAATATCTTTTAAATATAATGTTTAAAAATCGATATTTGATTTAATGGTAGATTCTTTGGGGGGTTTAAGAATATTCTTGAATTTGCCTCAAAGTTAGACTAATATTTATTCGTTTTTTTTCACTTAAATATCTGTTTACAAGTCAGACAAATCGGTTTTACACTACTTTTTACTTTAATATATAGATCAGAACCTGAATTGTCGTATTTGGTAATCGATATCATAATGTCTTTTTTATCAGGAACATATTAAACGGTGATTGATGATTAACTTTTTTCAACTTGGTATTAAAGATTAATTAAGATATATAACACTAAACTTATATTTTTATACCTAAGACTTCTTATAAAAATTAAAGATTAGTCTTATTTATCGTTTTATATATTTTCTAGTTGAAAAAAATTAATAATCACTAATTAAAGTGTTCTTGATAATAAGACATTTTAATATTAATTGTCAAATACGACAATTTAAGTTAATGATCTAAGAATTAGGAAACTTATCTTGCGCCTGGATTTAAGAAAATTAATTAGTCCTAATAACTAATTCATATGTTTAATTTACCAAATTACTTTACTTTGGGGTATTGATAGATCAGGTTTTTGTCCGATTTACGGACTGTCTGACCATATTATGAGATTTTTATATAATTAAACAATAAAGTGTGAGCCATATAATTCAAAATGTACTAATTAAATTTTTTTCTTTCATCAAAGTACGTTTTTTTTCTTTCATCAAAGTACGTTTTTTTCTTTCATCAAAGTACGTTTTTATTTAATTTTAATTATTCTTACCATGCCAATTTATAATTAAAAAAATTTGCAATTTTATTTCAATTTGCATAAACATTGCAGCCAGATAACCCCTTAATACTCCATTTGCGGATAAACCCAACAGGTATTATCTTTACTTTTTCAAATGTTTTAAAATAATTAATTTTATTGAAACCGTGAGCAAGATAAGTATCCCAATTGTAAGTAACATTTTCCATTTGATAATATCAAATTATGCTAGCAAACTTGTTAATTTGTGTAGAGGTTATTTTTTCTAGTTATGTTGATTTTCTCAAGAAATATATTTTTGAAAAAAATTTAGGAAATATTTCTTTATTTAACCCTTATTTTTATCAGTACCTTGGTCATTCTCTGTCTCGACTTAAAGTATAATTTATATTTGTTTGAAACTAATTAATATAAAATTTTAATAATTTTCAAATAAACTAAACAAAACATTTTGAAATTTTTATTACAATAACAAATCGGATATAAAGTAAAATGAAAATTAATATTTGTTAAAAATTTGTTTATTTAAATGCAGTTTTGGATGTTTTTGTCGGTAAATATTGATTTCTATTTCAATATTTTTGTGCAAAAATTGATTTCTTGTGTTTTTGGCTTAAAGTATATCAAAAGTGTTTTTAATTGTTATATTAATTAACTTTTGATTAATTATTTAAATCTCATTTCATTAGTTAACTTATAGCGAATTCTGATGTTAAACGCAAATAAAAATATATATTGTTTTTAATATTATGTTTTATCACTTTATTTGATTAAGTCATAGCAAAAATTTGTGCTAAGATTTGATAAAAGCATCACTTTTTTCACTCATCCGTTCCAAACGACTTCGGTATCGAAAAACTGCAAACTCTCGACGTTTTTCGGTTTCATTACTGAATAACTTCTAAATCGTTTCGCTGTCTCTAAACCATTTTCGTCAGCTTTTCTGTGAATTAAAAGTTTAAATACAAATTTTAGGAATTCTTTTCGAGTTTTTAAAATAAACATAAATTTCAAAAATGTGCTAAAAATTAACATAAAAACTAATAAAAGTTAACTTTCATCTCATTTCCTAATTATATAAAATTCAAATGTAATTTAAAAATTATTATTTTAGCTTAAAATCAATTTAAACTAAAAAATATTATTAGTTTTTTATTATAAAAAATAGCAAGGGAAAAACAAAAATCCTAATGATTAAAATTTTAACATTTTACTAAAAATAGAATTTATTTAGACTTAAAAACGCGTTGAATTAAAATTATAATGACAATTTTATCTAATGTTTATCTATATAACAATTGATAAATGGATTTGAATAAATCATTAACAAAGTTAGCAGTAAAATTGAGCTAGCTTTCTAAATAATATGTAGGTGGTTGTTTAGATTGATTAAAGGTTAAACCGCCTACTCGCTTTCAGTATGCTCAGATAAAATAATATTTATTCAACAAATAATACAAATTTTAGATAAAGTATATAAAAACTAAATTTTTCCGGAATATTAAAAAATAATTTCGAGAAAATGTGGGTTCAGTAATATTTTGTTATTTAACTATATTTTTAAAATTCATCGAAAATTTTGAAACGAATTTATTTTATTTTTTCCCCAAAGTGTCTCTATATTGACAACTCTTCAAAAAATAGCTTAAATTTTTTGCAAACTATCCGATTCTTTTGTCCATTTTATCTGAAATATATTGACTAAAAAAAGACTATTCGTAAGCAAAAGATTGAATTTTCAATGAATGGAATAAATTGTGTAAAACTTATTCGTCGAGAATAAGAATAAATTTTTAAAAAATAAATTTCAGGAAAAAAGGTATAATTCTTTAAATATTATCATATCTCGAGTTTGAAATGTTTTTTGTCAAAGCGTTTATTATAAAAACATTAGATACGGAAAAATAAATTACTAACAAATCTTTTGTCTATAGTTTATAAAAAAAAAGTTTATCATTGATTCAGAAAAATAAAATATAAAAAGAAAAACCAATTTTCGGATTGTCTCGAATTCTACGAAATTCATTGACGCAATAAAAGTAATAAAAAAATTATTTTAAAACAAATCATTAAATAAGATTTTGCTCAAATCAAAACAATACAAAATATATATTTTTATAAACACTTCCGGAAAGAAATATAAGCAATAAATAAATTAATTAGAGAACAGAATATTCTGCAGCTTTGAGCAAAAATAGCTATTTTATGTGAAACGCTATTCGCGGCTCAAATAATAATAATAATAATAATGTATTAGAGGTCTAACGAGAATATGATTTAAGAATATGATGTCAAACGAAGAAAATGAGTTCAGAAAAAATGAGCCAGTCTTAAGTTACAGACCAGTAGTCGGTCGTTGGCCTAACAGTAGAAAACATGACTAATAATATCGAATTACTGGCGAATAACGAATTGGCTTCGAATCAGTGTCTAGTCGTCGCGAATCGTCAACTGCTCTCACTATTCGATTGAGACATTCAATACAATTGCAATACAAATGCAATACAAATGCAATACGAATGCAGTTTTCTATAGAGACTATTGATGTGTATTAAATATAAGGAACGGAATTGCAGTGAAGAATAAAAGGCGATGAATACTATAGAGCCGATTGTGTAAGTGATGATACATTTTCATCAAATCAATTGGTTTATGTCTTTCAATTACTGTAAATGTATCGCTAGATTAATCCATGCGTGAAATTGAGAGATAATTCTCAATAATTTCTGTTTGTATATCAATTTTCTCCATTCATTCAATCTTTAGGTAGATATTTCTTTACTTTAATTTTAACAATAAATACAATACAAACAATTTGC
Organism: Belba bartosi; assembly: GCA_034693685.1. Lineage (NCBI taxonomy): Eukaryota > Metazoa > Arthropoda > Arachnida > Sarcoptiformes > Damaeidae > Belba > Belba bartosi. The sequence continues at coordinate 19,384 of JAQFXP010000724.1, forward strand.
TTGGCTTTCGGTTTTGTGCAAAAGACAGTATAAAAACTGTACTAAATTCTACAGACTATCTAGTTAGGTTTTGTTTTTCAAGCTAGTTGCAAAACTCTAATTAAAATTAATTGGTTTCTTCTTAAACGCGATTACATTTTATCGCAAACTCTTATATATATTAAAGAAAAGCTTAATTGTTGTCAAAATAATTTATTAGAAATGCAATTATTTTTTTATGTCTTATGTGAAGATTAGCAGTCGTTTTGTTCGCTATTTTTTTCTCTAAAATAATAAAAACATTTGCATAAAAAATATATAATTATATATTATTTTGTGTTTTATGTTTGTAAAAATAAATAGAAAGCAATTTCCTTTCGAATAATTCTTAATATAGTTTGGATGTCAAGGAAATAGACTTATATTTTGTTTAAAGTTCTTATTTGAATAGAATACATGAATTCTTATGCATACGAAATATTGCAAACAATGCACAGAATGTTATATAAAATAAAAACTGATTTTGAAATACATACAAAATATATAAACAGTATATAAATAAAAATTAAATTTTTTTAACAAATCAAAAAAAGATAGATTTTTCCTAACATTCTTTGATATTGTTTTGTTGTCCTCTAAGAGAATATTCTTTATTTCGTTTGCCTTAATAATTATTAATGTTTCGCATAATTTAAATCTTGTTTTTCATTATTTACTTATTATATAAATATATTTTCATTGCAAACCAAAGCAAATGTATAGAAATAGAAGAAAATATCTCTATTTTGCGCTTAGAGTACACCTAAACTAAACGCTCAAACAAAGGGCAGAAAATTATTCTGATATTAAATTCTGGTTTTTATATCATTTGGAGTTAACTTAATAAATAAAAGAATAGTAAATATTGTATTACAGAGTTCGTATATTATTCCGAAAACGACTCTTTGTGTGATTAAATCTGATATTTATTTTCTCCCATTTTATTATTTAATGATATATTTTTGGCGAAACATTTTTCGCTAACCTTTTATACGAATGTACGATAAAAGTCGATATTATTATTGATATTTGCAATAAAAACAATAGTGATTCGAGTCAACAGTTATATAGGTTTTTGAAATCAAATCAAAGCGTTTGCGAAAACTTTTATTTTTATAGTTATGTTTCGATTTTTGATTACTTTTCGTATTACAACTTTTTATTGCCTTTTAACTTTGACATTAATAAAACATTGACCTAGGCTATTTCTATGTTTTTGCAATTCTAGATAAGAGCAAATCTTTTTTATTTCTAAACTAATCATTATTTTGATCGAATTCTGTTTAAAAGTTTATTAATGTTTTATATATTTTAAAAAATATAAACTTTTAAAGTTTTGTTGGTTATAAGTTAACCAGTATAAATTTTACTAAATTATTCTAGCATATTATTTTTTAGATATAAATCTATGGCTGTTATAATGGAATCGCATAATCAATAAAATCTATTTATTTAGTCATTATATGTTTGAAGTAATTGATAGAAAACAATAAAAATATGAATTACAACGAATACGTCTATTAAATCTGAAATATTTTATGTGTCGACTATTTTAGCCGCAATATTATTTTCTATCAGATAATAAATTTTGCTATAAATCTATTATTTATAACTTATTCGCTTTAAGTTACTTAATGTTTAATACTTTATATTTTGTGGTTTATATGCTTTTCTTAATATTATTATTTATTTTTTGCGTAAAAACTATACACATATATATATATAGTACTATATAGATATATATATTTAACTTTATATCAAAAATATATAAATATTTTAAAATTCTTATTTGAAAAAAATAATTGGTTAAAATTTTTCATATATATGTACTGTATATATAATGTATTATAAAAATATCCATATTTTATAATAGTTTAGTTTTTAATACGAAAATTTTTGGCAAATTATATATTGCTAACAATATATATTTAAGAATATATTTTATTATTTAGCTAATTATATTTTTTCGACAAAAATCTCGTTTAATAAATATATTTTTTAAATATACTCAATTTTTATGTTTTTCAGTCTCATAGCAACTGATTTTATGCTATATTTTAGTTTTATTTTAATAATAACTTATTATACTGTAAATAAGTTTTATTTTTAATGTATCAATATTTTAATTTAAGTCACATTTAGTAGATGCTAAAATTTCTTTAAATATTCATCTTTAATCACAAATAAATTTCTATTAAATAATTTTAATATTAATTGTAGATTAAAACTATTATTAAAAGATTCTTTGCATACAAATCATACGAAGTTTTATATATCTCTACTATTAATCAGTGAATGAACGAAATATATTCTTCAGATTAATTCTTATCCTAATTAATGAGTTTCCAAATATTTTCTTTGAAATCAGTGGTGAAAGTAAAGTACAAAAGAGTTTTTGTTTGTTCGAAGACATCACTGCAAATATGGGTCAAAAATTGATTTTTATTTCGTTTGTATTGTAGCGACAGTTGAGTACTTTATGCTAAATATTTTTGTACAAAAGCTCTTTCAGTTAAATACTTTTCAAACTAATAGAACATAAAATTCTTGTTTTGCATCAATTCTGAAGATTATTTGCAATGTATTCTCAACAGACACTGAATAAACCGTTAATACAAAACGGAACTATCAATGCCTTAACTCAACGTTGGCACAGATAGACAAAAGCAAATTGTTTTTAAGCCTAAAAATATACTATAACTTATTGCACTTTTTAATAGGTGCAAACTAAATGTGCAAGGAAACTTCAACAAAAAATCACCCCTAATATGAAAATGTAAAAAATAATTAGCATTTTATAATTTTAAATTTTCAGGCAACAAATTTTTCTAAGGTTTTTATATATTAAATTTAATTAATATAAGCCAATTAAACTTAAATCCAGTTAAATCAATTTAAACAAAATATAATAAAAAAAACAAAAATTAACATATTAATTTTCAAAAATTACTCGTGGTTATTTCTGGCAAAAAATATCCAGATTTGCAATTACCTAACCCCTCCTAAACATGCTGCTTTTGCACATCTCGACTATTAAGCTATCTTCGAAAAACATAAAATTCAAATAACATTTAGTGTAATCTCAATCTGATATCAACAACAAAAATGTTGGAATTGATCCAAAAAAGCCGAATATTCCGTTTGCAAAGGCATCAAATGCGAGCCAATTATGCAAATAAATGTCTTTTCATTTTTAAATGTTTCTTATTTTAAAAACTTGTAAAACGAAATAAATTTCTCAATCATTTAGTGTAAGCGTTAAATGAGAGCATAAAAAATGTGCAATTTTTCATACAAAAGCATTTTTGAAAAAATTTACTCAAAGGCGAAAAACGCTATTTTTCTCGTTATTAGAGATAACCACTTAAAGTATAAAAGAAATAAATTAAAAACTCTTTTCAAATTCAAATTCTAAAACTATACAAAAAAAAAACAAAAAACAAAAAAAAACTATATCTGAATAGTTTGAAAAATCTATAAAGATCAAATTAGACTTACGGTGTACTTGGAAGAGCTTCTTCAAGTGCAAACATATTTGGCACTCAATTTGGAAAATATTCTAAATCATTGGCCACTTATTCAGACATTAAATTGTATTTTGGTTTGAATTTTGAAATTTGATAATAGAATCGAAAATATTGTCTTTGTTTTAGATTTTGACGTTTAATGACATTTATTTCGATATAATTGTGTGAATCGATAGAAAGCGAGTGAATCGAATCGAACGAAAACTCAAAAAACAATTTGAAGTTTCGATTCAATCGAAGATGTCTTTGAAGAAGAAGAAAATCTGAAGAACTCGTCAGACATTAGACGTGTTGTACGAACTCTGGGTTAAGAAATGAGAAGTTGGAGAACTCGGTTTGGTCCAAGTTCATCATGAACAGTTTGTCGGTAGGGGTCAGATCAGTCTTCTCAGATGTAAACTGTTTGTCGAAGTTGGAGACGTCCTTCCGGTGCTTAATCTTGGGCTTAAACGGCGGCTGAACCTCTCGATTGGCGATCTTTTCCCAATCGATTCGGCGAAAGAACGGATGCGTTCGTACATTCGTTTCTCCCGCTTCGCTACAGCCGAGCCGTTTGGCCGGGTTTTTGGTGAGAAAGCCCTTACAGGCCTCCTTCGCCTCCTTCGACAAAGCCTTCGGGTAACTCACGTTGTGGTCAGTTATAGAAGCGAACAATTCCTCCTCGTCTTCGCCGTCGAATGGCGGCTGACCCACAAGCATCTCATACAGGAGTACACCGAACGCCCACCAGTCCACCTATAAGCAAGAATAATTTTTGTCAAAACTAATTGTTTTTCTATTTTTAGTTTAGTAATGCGTTTTTCGGATTTTCTAATTAATCTATTAATAGATTTTTTTGTAATATGTATTCAAATTGAGATTTGTTTAACAGATAGGAGATAATGGTCTGAATAAAAGTTTATACAAAAAGTGTTTATTCATTAGAAAAATGTAATTAAATTCTCAAATAAATCATATTTTGAAAATAAATCTAAAAACTATTCTCGAGATAATGCTTATCGAAAAATAATTTACAAATTTTTTATCACTTAACTCATATAAGTTATCTATTAATTAAAACTCTATTTCTTTAATGTCATAAAATTTATAAATATTTATAATTTTTCCAAATTGTTAATAAATCAAAATGTTTAGTCTTAAAGGTTTGGCAAAAATTATTAAACAAATAAAAAAGAAAAAAAAGGATTTTGTCTAAAAGCCCCAGAGGAATAATCTAGTATTAAATAATTAAATCGTTTTGTATATTATCTTCAATTGTATTTTTAATATTCAAACTTTTATCAAATGATTGCGTAATTTGAATATAATTTCATTTCGAGTAAATAAAAGTGGATTTATTTTTAACTTTTAGGAAATCATTTCATTTAAATATTTTTATCATTTGTTTCTACAGAATTGCTTACTTATGTTAATGTGTTTTAAATATTCATCATAATTGTAGAATAAATTTAGCTTGGATCAATCGTCGAGCAAACAGACACATATAACCAAGGTTGTATTTATATACAAGAATTTATATAAAAAATAAACTCACTAGTCCCCAAATTGAAAACAAATAATTGGTTTAGAATTTATTTGATACATTTACTCTATAAAAGTTAAGTCTTATACTGTTAGTTTTAAAAATTTTGCGGATTAACATTTTTTTGTACATTCCTCTGTTGTTGAGCTTGGTAATCCCGTGATTATATCGTAAGTTTTCAAATATCTAGGATGTAGCAATTCTATTATTAGTACAAAAAACAGTAAAGACAAGAATATATCGTATTTTTAAGTTTCCATTACATTTCGAAAGTATTTAACTAATGGTTTGTTTCGATTCAGAGAATCATTATTTATACATTCGATCAGAATCTTCTGGTTTTGTTTCGCTTCTGTATTCGTAAGCAAAAGCCTATCCATTACTCCATTACTTATTGCAAATGTTGTACAGAAGTGTGGAAAGGCTTGAGAGAGCATCAGATCATTAATAAGAACTGATAAATAAGCGATTTGTAATTGTAGTCAATGCAGATGAAAGCCATTTGAAGCTAATCACTAAAACTCTATTCTCAACACAACAACACATTGTCTTATTAGGGAATAAAGTTCTAACATTTCCTTCTCTCTCTTCCTGCTCTCTCTCTCTCTCTCTCTTTCTTTCTTTCTCTTTCTCTTTCTCTCTTGCTCTCTCTCTCTCTCCTGCTCTCCCTCTCTCTCTCTCCTGCTCTCTCTCTCTCCTGCTTTCTCTCTCTCCTGCTCTCCCTCTCTCTCTCCTGCTCTCCCTCTCTCTCTCCTGCTTTCTCTCTCTCTCTCTCTCTCTCTCTCTCTCTCTCTTTCTCTCTCTCTC
>JAQFXP010000725.1:0-25255 GCA_034693685.1 Belba bartosi
TATATCTATTATATTAAATGTGCTGTTTATTAAAATACATAAAATATTTAATTCTTATTTCAAAAAATTATAAATTTTTTAAAAAGATTATTTTTTATTTTACAATATATATTCTAAGATACTCCCGACTTTTGCCGCGCATAGCACTTTTTCCTACGTTTGGAGGGGCCTAATTATTACACCAAAATTAATCTTTTTGTTCATTTATTATAATGGTAAAAATACTACAAAATATTAATCACATTTAGAAAAAATGATAATTTTAAGAATAAGTACAGTATAATACAGTATTTACCAATATTTTGAGAATTTGATATTAAAAACTTAATTAAATTTAATTTTAAATGTAACCAAATATAACATTCTAAAAATATTCTGGAATAATTCAATAATAATTTTTAACTAATAAATTAATAAAATACTTTAAACAAAAAATACTTATTACTGAAATGATTTACATAGTACTCATGTGTTCAATGTATTACATATGCATTAGACAAAGAATATTCTATTTGTTTATTGTCTCTAAAAGCATAGAAATAATTCATAAGAAGAAAGTAAGTAACCAAATAGTAAAGTTAACTTTAAATATAAGTAGATATGAAAAAAGAGTCTTTGATATCATATAATAGATATGCCATTAAATCAAAAAGATTTAAATAATTAATACCGCTTTGGGGGTAAAACGGAATGGCATTCCATATGCTTTTTCTCCACACAGTTTCTAATATATTATATAATATTATGCATAAGATTAGTCAGATTAGGATTCTTTATGAAAACAGTGTTTAAACACTAATGTTTGACAATTTTTATTTTATTTCTTTATTTAGAACAATAGTGTATAACTTCAGAGCTAATAACTACTAGTTTTTAATTAATTTATAATTAATAAAAAATTGTTTAATTGCATATAATTTAGTTGGTTTTGATTGTTTTAGCGCAATAAACAATATTCTGTAATAATAGGCTTTAGTTGTCTCTAATGAATGCAATAATTCGTGTAATCGTTTAGAGCCGAGAGGAGTGAGACTGCAATGACTTCTGAAATACTACCTCTTTTGGCGTTATATTTGAGTTATGAAAAGAATACTGTATTTAAAAAATGAGAAACAAAACGAAAAATGCATTTAAGAGCGAATGTGAGTTTGGGCTATGAATTATATTTATGTCAACTTTTAAAAGCGAACTTATTTCTGCGATTATCAGTATTTTAAAGTGCGTTCAAAGCTTGAGAGCATTGGTGGTTCGGCTCTTCGGTTCTGTTCGTTCGTTCAGTTGTGTTGTGTTTGAGCTCTAAATCGCTTTAAGGCATACATTAGTGTGAGAGACGAACCCAGGAATCAGAGGAAAACTTAAATGCGATGATTAGTTATAATGACTGACTATTTCTGCCCCAACTCTACGCCAACAACAAAAAAGCGGCGAATAGTGAACACCACTTAATAGATAGTACAGAAGAAAACTTTTTGAACTAAAATAATGAAAACTTTTTTTAAAAGCATACGAATAAAGCAAAGAATAAAAGAATAATTTTTTTTAAGCTAATGCTAAGACTTTATCCTTTTTTATTTAAATTTTAACCGAGAGCTATTCTCCAAATGTCATTAAATTGCTTTTATTTTTCTTTTGGGAAATTTTTCCCCATTTTAGCCCAAATGTTCTCATTTTAAAATTTACTTTTGCTTTAGTAAAGAAATTATAAAATTTATTGAAAAAAATAATAATAAGTTATTCTGTATTAGGATTTGAATATTTTATTTAAATAATGTTTAAGTCAATTATCAGTCAATCAGAGAGCAGTGAATCTGAATTATAGAATAATTTATGTGAAGTTAGGCTCAAAACTCAAACCAATTCTATACGAAGTGTTGGTTGAATGAGAAAAGCGTTTTGATGCCACTGTCGCCCTCTATGTCACTGGAATTGGACTAAAGCTAAAAACTTTTTCAATGAAGTAAATTCTGAACAGAATTTTTAGTAAAGAAGTTACTTATCGTTAGTTTTGTTTAAATATTTAAATAAAGTTGCGGTGAATATAGAAAAGTATATCTAATTGTCAGTTGCCTTGAACCTAAATGAGTGACGACTCCCACTCCCATACCTTTACTCATATCTATAGCCCGGGCATTGAATTAATTAAATGAAGTGGTCTTTCCATTCATAATAGACCTGTATATGAATTGGTTGGAGTGTTTGGCCAAAGACTATTGCGAATACCCACACAATCAGAATATCATAATATATGAAAATTTATATATTTATAAAATCTATTGAAAACGAATCTATTTTTCAATGATAAAAGAATTTAATATTTTTTAATTCAAGTGTTAGAAAACACATTCAATTAAATAAATTCAATTGTATTTATGCTAATCTAATGCGCAATCCCTGAGTGGGATATCGCACTGAATTGGATAGAAATTATAATTTGAATGAACTTCGAAATGAAATGCTTTTAAAACATTTATATTGTTTTGGTGTGATTTGGGTGTTTGGGTGGAGTTATTGCGGCGAACGGAGCGCCGAAAGGTATAGGCAATACAACCAGATTTTGAATTTTGTTGTTATTTCTAACATTTCGTATCATTTTGAATGCGAGAATAGTCCTTCCACTCCACCCAACCGTATTATACGCACCGGTATATTAATCATTTGGCATAAGTCAAACAATAACTTCACTAAAAATAAAAGATATCGTTATATAAGTTGTATTATAACTGGTTTAGGCGTAAGTCTTCTAATGGAACCGATATGTAGTTAAGGCGAACACAACTCACTGTTAATGGTTTCTAACCATAAATGAAAATATCATATATTGAATGAGATGTGAATTGATGTTCACATTAGGTCTTCCACACCTTTACTGCTTTATCAGCGGTTGATTGACCCAAACATAAGTTACTATTCTATCGAATGACTAAATATAAATAAATCAATGTTTGGTTGGAAAGTAAGAAAAATTGTTCTCTCATTCGGTGTCAAACAAATGCATTTTCTAAACATTTTTAAGAAAAAAAAAGATAAAAAAACAAATTTCAAAGTTTAAAACAAAAATATCAAAGATCTTAAGTGAAATCAAAGATTCGTTTTAAAAACATATAGATTTATAAAATATTTAAAAAATAAAACTTTTTTTCATCAAAACTTTTTTCAAACCAGAATTTCAAGCAAATACAATATAGCGAAAGAGCATAGTTTGAAAGCAATATCAATATTGACACAAAGGCTTCTCATTTCACATAAACTTGTTTTTTCTCTACTCTCGATATTATTAATGATTTTTCAGAGCCTTCTCCTATCGCTAACTCTTTTAATTTGCACCACATTTTGATTGGCATCAGAAGCAGACTTCAGACAAACAGTAAAAAAAGCTAAAATTTTTTCATTTCACAAAAATCCAGTCTATAATACGTGTGGTTCGCGAACCCCTCGTCGCACATATTTTTCATTATCTTAAGCATTTGAATGTCATTAGAAATATTTTAAAAGTTTCATGAATAGATTATATAAGTCCACAAATATTTGTATGTTGGAAATTACATATTTCCGCACTATAGCTCTGAACAAGAAATTCGCACACTTTCAGAACAAAAAAATGTTGAAAAAAATATTCTTTTATGTTGTGTTTGGGCCTCTCCAGCACTATATTTGAGATTAATTAGTTATATCATTAATAAATTGAGGGAAAGAATATGTAGAAAAAACATTCAACTAATGAGAACCGATTATGAGTTTAAAATTTCAAACTACAGAATAGCAGTGGTTAGAGACTATGAGACTATCTCTTTCTCTCTCTTTCTTTTTTTTTGAATTAATGATACGCTCTTTAAGACTAATTTCAAACTAAATTTTAATTTCCCAAAAATATATAAAAACATTAATAGTTTAATTTTTTTTTCTTCGTTATATTCTATGTTTTGTCGATTTATTAAGTGTTGTTAACAAAGGAAAAGCCGTTTAGTTTTAAACGTTTTACAATTAAGAAGTTTGAAAATTTATAAATTATTATATACTAAATGGTGGCAATTAAAAACCAAATATACGCTTTAGCATTTTTAAATAATTAAAAATTAAATAATGTAAAATTAATTTATAAATTATTATTGATGTGTATTAGCTGAAGTATAGTAATAGTTATTTACAATTAAAACATTTTTAATTTATTAAATTTTTCGTTGTTTTACTTGATTTAACAAAAACTTCTGATCCAATAATTTTATAATTATATGATTAATAACAGTTGAACAAACCTTGAAATATGGATTAACTAATCTAAGTTTCATAAAACCAGAAATAAGTATTAATTTTTATTATTGAAAAAAAAATGTTTTGTTGAACAAAAATTTTCATTGCATATATTTTTATTTTTGAATTGTGTTTTCAGTAATATTTCATTTGAAATAATATATAATTCAAAAGTGTTTTTATTATAAAATTTTCTTTTTTTTCGCTACATTCTGTATATACTGTATAACTGAATGAATATCAGTCGTAGAATATTATATTGTTTTTGTTATTATTATTTGCTCGAATGAACTTATAACTCAACTATCTCTCTCTCTCGCTCTCTCTCTCTCTCTCTCTCTTCCTCCCTCTCCCTTTCTCTCTCTCCTTTCTCTCTCTCCTTTCTCTCTCTCTCTCTTGCTCTCTCCCTTCCTCCCTCTCCCTTTCTCTCTCTCTCTCTCCCTCCCTTCCTCCCTCTCTCTTATTCACCTATCTCTCTATCTCTCTTATATTTCTATACTTGACTCACTATCCTCTCCACATATCAACCATAATATTCTCTTTGCTCGCTCTCTCCCCTCTCTTTCTATTTATTATAATATGCATTATATCTTAAGCCTAATATCTATTTTATCTAATTTTAATTTTAGTGATATTTAACTTAAAGTCGTGTTTGCTATACATTCTAAACATTATATTGTATTTAAAAATTATAAAACTTAACAAAAACATTAAAATAAAATCTGATTAGGACTGCAAACGGTTGACCGATTTGGAAAAAAAGTTTATTTTGTTTCAAAAGAATTTAAAAAAGTAAATTAGTTGCATTTAATTTTAATTCGTTCAGGTAATTTATTTAATCGTTTATTTTAGATAAAAATATTTTTATTTTGTTTTTTTTCATATTAGAATTTTTAAATTAAATTATTTTTAAACTTTAAGATATTTTTTTTAATTTTAATTTAAGCCATTTTATACCCTTGTTGCTTTTTTAAAAAACATTTATTAGTTCTTAATCTTTTCAATATTTAAAATAATACTTTTTATTTACAATTTTGTATTATTTATGTTCAATATTTATTTATCGTTTTAATCAAAATAACTTATTTTATTTTTAGCTTGAACAAATTTTCTTTGATTAAGTTTTCTTATATAGAAATTCGTGAAAATTTTATTAGTTATTGAGTTTTGAAGTTAATACTCAAAAACATCGTGTCTTAGAGGAGATGATTGCTTCAAATGATTAAATAAAATAAATTATAATAATATCTATTACTATGAATATTGAGATAATATATATTTTAATGAATAAATTATATGTATATTCTTAAACGTTTCCAAATTAAAGATTTAAGAAATGATTCCCTATTTAGAAGTTTAAATTTGAAATTTTTTCATATTTAAATAATAATTACTTGTTTATATTATTATTATAATCTTTTCTTTAAATAATAAAATTTTTAAATTGATTTAAAATTCATTAGAAAAACTGAAAAGACTATAAAATAAATACTTTATATTTTACAACCATTTATTGTATTAAATTTATTATTTTTTGTTTGCGTTGATATAATTTGAAAAAAATACTTTAGTAACCGAAAAGGCTTTAAAAAAATTAATAATTAAATCATAAATAAGTTTTTTAACAGGAGTTATGTCAATGGGATAGAGAGTGAGGGAAAGGGGAGAGAGAGGGCAGGAGAGGGCAGGAGAGGGCAGGAGAGGGAGGGAGGGAGAGAGGGCAGGAGAGAGAGGAAGGGAGAGAGGGCAGGAGAGAGAGAGAGGGAGAGAGGGCAGGAGAGAGAGAGAGAGGGAGAGAGGGCCGGGGAGAGAGAGAGAGAGAGAGAGAGAGAGAGAGAGAGAGAGAGAGAGAGAGAGAGAGATTCTAAACAAATCACATTTTGAACATAAAAATAACTTTTAGTTTTAAAATTTAATATTTATTTTATACAAAAAAAACTAATAAAATAAGTAATACTTAGTTATTGAGATGAGGTCTAAAAGTGATGAGAAGTACCCGGATCTTAGTTTGCAATAAATTTTGAATATCGATATTGGTTTACACTTGAATCTTAAAACGGAATTCTTTAATATTGATGTAATTTGCAATTAAATCACTAAACAAATTGTTTGCCGTTTTTAAAGTTTATTTTCATTTGTTTTTATTTTGTTGCCTAAAAGCCTAATCACATATAATTTTCGACTAAATGACAGTCAAATTAATGCCCAATGCATTTGTAAGCCCATTATCTAACGTGTTTTCAATTTGCATTTAAAGTCACTCAAAGTAAAACTTATTTAACTAAATATATAAACATAATTAAAGTGTGATTTAATTTACAATCGTTTAAATGTTTTCTAATGCAGTCTAATAGTCATAACTTATTTTTGTCTTTTTTCCATTTCAAGGATCAATTTTGTTTTTCTCTTTATAAAAGGGAAAATTTGAAAAAATATTAAAATTTATTACATTTAATAATATTCAGCATTCGGTCTATTCGGTGGTGAAAGACATTTGTGTGTTTAGCCACAAATTCTCGTACTTTCTATTCTATAGTCAATTATAAAGTATAAAATATGATAACTATTGCAGCGATACTTAAAAAGCTTAAAAAGTAATTTTTCGTTTTTTAATATATGAGAAAATATAAATAATAATTGCCAGCAATTCTAATAATTTGTATTTTTTAATTTGAAATTGAGTGCCTTTGGACAGAATTTGCATTAAATATATTAATTTTGTTTTTTGCCTTAATATCCATTCTCAGATAAAACACTGCCTACTAACTAGCAAGGAACAATTGTTACTTAAGCAAAAAACAAAGACTTTTCTTGTTTAATACTTAATTGGATAAGCATAAAATTAGAGAAAAATCTAATCATAATAAATTAAAACAGAAATTATATAAAAGTGCAAATATTTTAGTAGTAGAAGAGGATTTTGGATGATAAACCTTAGAAAAACTTTTAACACATTAATATAATTGTTGTATAGAAGCAAATTAAGCCAATCATAATAATAGTAAGAATAAGAATAACTTGTGTAATTTCTTTGCTTTTGTTATCAAACATAATATAATACTTTAATCGTTTGGATAGTAACTCGAAATTAGCTATAAATCATCGCTTGAATACTGTATTAAATACTGTAATAACAAAAATAAAGGTAAAAAACATCATAACCTTAGACTTGATAGAGTATTAGCCAAAGCCTTGTTGTGCCCGTAATGAGCATTGAGTCGAATTAGACCCTAAGACCCACCAAATTTGTGATACACCCCACCCCTGAAATTTGTGTTTTATATATTCATGAGATGCGGTATTTTTCTACGACATTATTACCGCTATTACTCTTATGCTTATGTTTTTATAACTGAAAAAGTGCTGCAAAAATGGTTTTTATATTTTGAAATACTGTACCGAAACAGTGTTTGAAAGCACTTATAGCAGACATCACATCATATCCAGATTTATTGCAAACAATAAAAGTCTTATTTTTTATCCGCAATAATAATAATAAGGATCGGGTGAACGCACCAAAATCAAGTGGAGACAATTATAAAATTTCAAAATGTTGATTCAATAGTTTTTGCTGTTGTCTATACAAACCAGGATATGGTCAGATAGAGACTATTACTCTATATTATATATATATATTTAGAATAGGTTTAACTTAATTTGTGATTAACTATTAAAAAAATACTCCAAATAAAACAAATGATAGATAAAAGGCAAAGAGAAATAGAGATAATATATTTAATAGAATTTAAAAAAGTTTATAATTCATAAAACATCAGATAATGTATTGCGAATGAAGTTATGAGAAGATAATGAATATTTCGGAACATCTCAGGGGATGATCGCACTAATAAAATATGCATTACTCGCATACGTGACAATCAATTGCGAGAACAGTTTGCTATTCAAACTGAAAAAATAGACAAATTTTCGTTTGAATATCTAATAATAATACTGTGTTTTAATAATTTGCGACCAAAAAAAGTAATGACCAGAAAAAATAACATTTGCCGCTAATTATAATTGTTTGAACCAAATATGTAAACTATTATGAAAGAGAAAGTGAGACAATTGTGTTGCTCTGTTGTAGACAAAAATATAATTTATTAAACAAAAAAAAGTATTCCATAAAAATAATTATGTAATTAAATTGTTATACACTCTATGTATAATTTGTATGTACTCGCAATATATGACCATTTGTTCGCATATTTATTAAGTTCCACATTTGATTAAAAGATATAAATAACCATCAGATAAGTAATAACTAGTGTTTAATAATTTTTATATTCTATTCGCTATACAGAGTGTTATATATTGAGTAAACATTTAATACTTTTAATAAGTTAATTAGTAATAAATAATTTTGAATTTACAAATAACTTAAATTATAAATTAAATGAATTATAATTTTTTTTAGTACTAAAAAAAGCACTAATTTATTAGAAAAGTATAAATGGAAAACAGGTTAATGAATAGGAAAAAAATTATTAGTTTCAAAAAAGTCACGAAATTTTGTCATCGCATCATTAAATTGGAGTTATTTCGCTAACAACTGATCAAATTTGAAAAAGCGCTTCTCTTTTTGGTTTTAAATGTATTTCATTTGATCTCATCTGATCTCGAGTTAGAACTGTCCGATAATATAATCTTTGAAATTAAGTTTTGAAAATTATAAGACTTTTTTCGGATCAGCTCTAACTTCCAGTCAAATATCTGATGTGTTCACAGATTTTTGCCGAATAGGATATAAAGAATTTTTTAACAAATTTTTATTTTTTGTTAATTTGCGTGTTTTCTATAACTAAATTTAAAATTTGAAAAAAATATTTCGTTTAATTAATACGATATAAATAAATAATTTGAAAATAAAAATAATTTGAAGCGCTCTTAAGATTGCCGATACATCTGCTGCTAATATACAGTGTATAGTGAGAATTGAGTTTTATTAAGTTTTTTCATTGCAATCATTTTTTTTGCCTCTGTTTTGGATTAATATTATTTTGATTGAAATCTAATTTAAAATTAGTCAATCCATACATCGATTAGATATTTAGTGGTTTCGGCGAATCGTTTACTGACTTCTTATCCTTCAGATCAGTATTGAGTTAATAGAAGTAAAATAAAAAGAAATTGAAATTTAAATTAATTTTTATGGAATTTATTGCTACAAACTATTTAAGTTATTAGTTTTGGCAATATTAATATTAATACAATTTATTTATTTTTTTTAATAACAAATATCGACTTATTATATATTATTTGTCATTTGATTGAATTAGACGCCTATAGACACCTGTAGTTTACTTTTCAATCATTGCATTCATTCAATACTTAATTACTTTGAAATATCAAATTTGAGACAAATTTTTAATCAATGTTTAATTTGAATTTCATATTTTGATAGCATATAAATCTTTGTCAAACCTTTTTAAGTGTCAAAAAAGTTAAACTAATATTAAAAGTGATGAACATTTTATTTATTTATTTTTGAAAAAAAAAATTTCATATTTTAACATGTTAGGCTTTCAGCTAATACATTAAAAATGTTCAAAATTTTTATTTATTTAAATTTTTTTTAATAATTGAAATTATTTTAATCATTTTAACATGGGATGTAATAGAAAATCTGTAAAACATTTTATAATTAATGTGAACCGATCTTAATCTCAAACTGCGATAATTTTCTTATTGAATCGTTTTTTATTTTTTGCGATAAAATGCAAATATTTTGATAATATATTAGTTCAAAAATAATTGATTGCTTTCATTAAATTCAATAGTTTTCTGAAACGATAGAAATTTTTCTATTCGTTTGCAAAATGTAATTACAAGAATATTTACGACCGATTTTCGCGTATTATAATATCTGTTTTGAATAAAATTAAATTTTATGTATTTCTTAAAGTTTAAGCAATAATTGAAAAAATATTTATTATAAATTAGAAACCATTCGTTTGATACTTATCTAACGTTTGAAATAATTTTTCAAAATATTCATTATTTACAACAACTTAGAAAATCTATAGTTAAGCATAAAGTACAGCATTAATGAAGTTATCAATTCGGTTGAAGTTTTATTTAAATTCAAACATTTGCTAAAATGATTAAAAACATATTTAAATCAAAAAAGAAATTAATTTATCAAACATGTGTATAAATATTAAATCAAACTATTTTACTTAGTAATCTAGTTAAAAATTAAATCATTTGAACTAATTATTAAATAAATGCAAAAATCTGTTGATAAATAAATAATTTAATTAAAATAATTTTAATTTTGTTTACTATTATATTTTGAAAACTAAATTACAATATTTAAATTTAACACATAAATTTTTTTCTGAGTTTAACCATTAGTGTAAGTTAAACAAAATACCCCGAAGTTAAAAACATATTATGACAAAATTTTTACTAATTTTGGTTTAAAATGTATAAAAAATATATATAATATATAACAGGAATTTAGAAGATATAAATCAAAAATTCAACCGTGATTTTGAAAATTGGCACTTGCTCCGGAAAAAGATACTCGCTCTTATTTTCTAAAAATTTCCGGTTGCCTTTATAAATCATTTTGTAAAATATTAAATAATGTTTATTGAATAATGAATATTTAATCTAAAATATATCTTTTGCTTAACAATAAACTTCTAAAATCATGTTTATTATAATTTGTATTCTTTGTTAAGGAATACAAAACATTGAAATAATTGTATCAAATATTATATTAAAATAATCCAATTTCTAAGATAACTCTCAGTTTAATGACTAAAAATATATTATTTTGAAGATTTTGTTATTTTGAATAATTAATTATAAAATTTATTATTTTTCAAGAATTGTATTTACGGTAAATAAATTCATTGCAATTATTATTTGATTGTTAATTTTATTCTTTTGTTATATTTATTTATATATATACTTTTTTAATAACAAAAAGGTTTAAATAACATTCATAAGGATTACGGCAAAAAAATACAAAAGAATCTGAAATTTAGTGGTCAATAAATTTCCAAACTATCTTGTTTTGTAACATTATCCCTTGATAAATTGATCCAATAATCAACTTTAATAAAAGCAAACATTTTATCTTAAGAATTAATCCGTAGAATAATAATTGAAATAAATTAAAATTTTCAAAGAATTATCAATAAAGTGATAAAATATATTATAATTTATTAATAAAAAAAATTCTTATAAATATTACATAATAATAAAACAAGTTTGGTCTTTTATATTGCGATTGATTTTGCAATAATTTAACCTTTTTCTCCAAATTGATGATCAATTAAATTATTTAATTTGATTTTTGACCTTTAAGTTACTTTTCTTAATGAAAATTATGATAAAAATCAAATAAATTGATAAAAAATATATTTCCAAAGCGAAGAAGAAAAATAATTATATTATGAAAATAAGCTATTGTGCAAAAAATTAATTTATTTGATAAATTGATCGATTAAATGGTGTTTTGCCTTAACTCACACTTTGTTGACTTTAATTGAATTTTCGATTAGAAAAATAGCTTAAATAAACTTTTAAGAGAATAAAGTAGTAGTTCTTATATTTCAACGAAAAAATACTATAACTTATGTATTAAGTCCGGGATTTGAGATAATAACTAATGAATAAAATACTTATGAAAAACTTGTTTTACAATTAATTTTATTTTTCTCAACAAAAATAAAGTATAAAATTATATAAAATTTTATTAATTTTGGCAAAACATATGAATAATCAATTATAAATATTGATAAGAAATCGCTTCTTCAATCATTTATAGATTAAAGTAATTTTAAATCAATCGTTAAGTTATAGATCAAAAAATTTTTTGTCATATTTTGTTTTTTAGTAATTTTATAAATTATTAATAAACATATATTAATACATTAATAAATTAATAATATTTTAAATTTTATCTAACATTTTAAAAATTAAATTGAATTTAAAAATATATAATTTTATCATAAATACGCATAAATGACTAATACATAGAAATGTAGTTGCTAATTCTAATAGTTTAGTTTTAAGATATTAAACAAAACAAAATTAAAAATGTATTTTAGCCAAATTTAGCATAAATTTAAAATTTTTTTAAATTAATAAATATTAATATTATTATAAATAATAATGAAAAGAGAATTTTGGCTTAAAATTATAAAAATTATTTTAATTAAACTAATATAAAGCCAAAAAAATTTAATAAAAACTAATGAAATAATAAATTGTGAAATAATAATTAAGCATTTGCCCAATTTATATTAATATCGTATCAGAAGTATATAATTTAGTTTTTATATATTTTGATATCGAGTTTCCCTCATTTCAATTGAATTGTTTGACACAAACACTAATAATCGATCAATTTATGTCAATTTTGATCGATTAGTTAGACTTTAATTGCATTCTTCATTGCTCTCAAAAATACTTAACATAGAATCAGAAAAATAGAATTTATTTTCCAAAAAGTCTATTGTTTATCAAATAATTCCTTTCAATTCAATTGCATTCAAATATGTTATAAATGATGGATAAATAGCTAAACATTCGGCACATTCTTTATATTCTCTTTATTCGATTAACAAATGAAAAACTAGTTTTAATTTGGATTATAAGCAATGATTTGCACTCCAAGTGAATGATAACAATAAAGTTATTAAATTTAATCGATGTTTAAAACTACAGGTATTAGAGTTTGAATACCAAACATTCAAATCAATAAAATTACAATCAATACAATTTAATTATAAAGTTTGTGAAATAGTTTCTATTCTTTAGAATAATTCAATAGAAATTTAAAGCAATCTTGCTTAATTAACCTATCAATGTCAAATCAAGTTTGCATTCAATTTTGCAAATAATTTAGATTGCAACTAGCTCACAGATTTTATATATTTAAAATGTTAGATTTGAAACTACAAAGATAAAGTATTGTTGTTTGCCTAAATTATATTACTACAGTAGCTCACTAAAATTTTATTATAGATTTAAATTGTGCATTCTAATAATTCCACTTTTTAATCACTTTTAAGCTAGAACAATTCTGATTTAATTGGTTACGTAATCGAGTGGATGTCAATCTCAAAGATTAAATATTATCCTTAAAATGTTCATTACTTAAAAACATTTGTTATTTAAAAAAATTTTTCATCAATATAAAATTACTGGTAATTCAAATTGCAATAAAACTTTAGTCTATTTTCTGTTTATTTCTAAGCATTCCTTTAATTCAATAAACATTCAATTGTTAACCAATTAGTTCTTCACAACAATTCAATACACATTTGATTCAATAATAAAGTTTTGTTTAATTGTATTCAAAGTTTGTTTTGAACAACAGGTAAGAGAATAGGTTAACAATTACTTATACTTTTATTTGTTATCTTATTTTCTATAATTTTATTTGGATTTACATTTTGATCAAAATTCGGTAAAAAATATAAATCGATTTTAAAATAACATTCAAAAAGTCAAAACCCTTTCTATTTTCAATTCAACAGAACTTATAATTCAAATTAACGTCAATTTGAAGAAAAAAAAAGACAATATTTTGTTGTATACACAGGAAAAGTGGATCAAAACTTAGATTAAATCACAATAACTAACATTAGAATACGTTTTATATAATTATAAAACATTTGTGAGTTTTGAAGACTAGACCTAAGATTTGCACAAAATGTGAAAATAAAATAATAAATAAATTATTAAAAAAAAACTTTAATCCAATTATTATTAAATGGGTTCGAGTGAGCGGTGGTGTGTCGGTGTGTAGTATTTGACCTCTTCCTCATCACTGCTGCTTTCATCCGAATAGTGATTGTTGTCTAGAAGTGGAGAATAGGAACGAAAGTGTTTAGGATTAGGGCTATTGTCGTCGTTATCGCCGTTTCGGGAGGGACTCGATGAAGGACTCGGGGCCGGAGAGAGCGCCCGCTTTATTCGACCAGTACTTTGACTCCAAAATTCAGTCTAATATATAAATTGCAATTTATTATCAAAATATTATTCAAGAATTTCATTTAAGGTAATAATACTAACAATTCTTCCGTCGCGACCGAACAACTCGAGAAAGTTTTGAATAAATTCTCTCGACTTGTCCTCCCATTTCTGGATGAGTTCGTGTCGTTTCTGACCCAAGTCTTCTACAAACGACTTACCCTTATCTTTGAATTCATCCAATTTGTTCTGAAGTATAAACTTCTTTTCCTTAACATTCGATTTGCAAAACAATTAAAAATAAAATAATTGTAAAAATCGAACCAAAATTGGCTTACATTCAGAAACGAGACATTGAGCTCTTTGGCTGAGTAGCCCCGGGCGAGGTTACGGCGCACATATACGTCGTAATCCCTAACTATTCGCGAAACTAAATCTGAAGTCGAAATTCCATCCGTTCTTTGAGTGGTCAGAAACATTCCCTTCGATTTGATATAAGTGTAGACATCGTCTGAATCACTCGAACCATAGGGTATGTCGTCGTGGGCCACAAAATCTATCTGTTCTCACAATCAAACAGTAATTCAATTAATAACACATTCGACTCAACAGTTCACACTATATTGCAAACCTTGTGTTCCTCCAAGAACTGGTCGGTCAAAACCCAGGGCGCGTCGCGTACTATCTCATCGACATATCGGCAATGTCTCACCCCTTCATACCTCTCCGTCTCATTCATAACAGTCTTTCCTTTGTTCTGATTCGTCAGTCGATCGCTATTTACTATAAATACAAAACAATATATAAATCAATCAAAGGTTTAGTCGGTTTAGTCGGTTTGGCCGGAAATGAACCGGAAGAGGAAGTGGAGTAGAATGAGATATACGCACCGCCGACAATGAGGTATGCATTTGCAAAGGCATTCTTGGCCTGCATAAGCTGTCTTGCGTGGCCCGCGTGGAACATGTCGTATATGCCGTCCGCATACACCCGAATCCGTCTATTAATGAGACCTTTTTTGGCCGAATCTAACGTAACTTTTATAGAATAATCACAATTAGCCAACTCTTCGAGCGCTTCCCTGTCGTCGCTGAAAAGGGCGGGTCTTTCAGAGTTCGATCGCTTCGGTTGTGAACATCCGTCGCAACAGTGTTTCGAAGAAGAGTTTCGGCGCTTTCGAGTCGACATTCGGTTTAATTCAATTTATTATTGCTTTAAATACTTATTAAATATTTGAAATCAAAATAATTTACGAAAAAACTTTTGACAAAAATATTTAAAACATTTTATCATAAATTTGTATTAAATATATTTCCAATTATTAGATAATCCAAAAGGTTTTTGCCTTTCATTGAGTTATTTAGAAATAACTATAAATTAATTAATGTTTTCATTAATGAGAAAACAAATCCATTTGTGTTTCACAAGTGTTTCGAAGAGTAAATGACTTCAAATGTATAATAATTTGTTATTTAAATAGATTTCGAGTTCAGAGTTAGAGTTGGCGTCAATTGACGACCGAATGAAGATATGATAACAAAAATGCAATCGATTGGCAATTATTTGGGAACAGATCCGAGATTACCAATCAGTCAGTCATTCGATATTAAATAATCCAATAATTAGTTTCCAATTACTGTTCGTTTGGTCCAAAAGTCGAGTTATTTTTGTTAAGTAATTATAAAATCTTTTATCACTTTTGACTTTAACTCAATTATGGCTCAAATTTTTGGTTTGATTTACGGATTCAAAACTCAATTAACAAATAATTGACAAAATTATTCACTTATTTTGTTTTAGTCGTCGATATGTGAATCAATAAATTAAATAATTAGTGTTTTAATAAATTATATAAATATAATGGGATTTCAAATAATTGAATCGAAACATCAGATTTAGGTTAGGCTTAGGTTTGACTTTGACTTCTGATTCAATTAAAATGTAATTTTGAGATCATTTAGAGTTAACTCAGCGATAAATACAATACTTTTTGGATGACGTGTTGGTAATACATCAATACTTTTATTACAAATATGTTTACAAATCATTCATGTCTACAAATAACGTCATATTTTAAACCACTCAATTCGTACCCTATTCTCCTAAAAACAAGAATAACTTTCTAAACTTTCTGTATTGTATTATTATATAATAGCTTTACTACTGTATATGCTATAAATGCCTACTTTTCCAATTTGTTTACATATTATATGAACTTTTAAAGAAATATCACACCTTTCATGTGAAGTATTTATTACATAAACAAAACGTAAATTATATTGATTTCTAAGTAAGAGAAGCTCATTGTTGAGTCAACAAATTATTGAATGCTTTTAATCGAACGTTACGTAAAAATAATAATTTATTAGATTTGAAATAACAGTAAATGTTTGGCAAATAAATGCGTTTCTATTATTACAAAATATTAAATGTTTCATAACTTACTTGTTAGGCTTATTTAAACTTTTTTTAACGTTTAACTAGATTATTATATTATTAGTTATTAAGTGTAGTTTAAATTATTATTTTTAAATACAATTAATTTACAAAAAATTTAATTGTTCTAAGATATTGATCACTTGTCTTGAACAATTTCTATGTCAATTTTATAAAAATTTAATTAAAAATAAATTACCATAATAAAATAATTTAAATAATTTTATATTAAAAAAAACTTTAGTAACCCTTTAGATTAGTTCTTAACAATTAGTTATTTCTCATTAACCCATTAGTTATTTTAAACCATAAACTTATTTATTCTGACATTTAATTATTTTTCATTCATAAATTGAAACTTAATCAATTTCAATCAAAATATGAAATTACAACTTGGGCTATTTTTGGATTATTAGCCTATGACCAGTATGATATTTGAGATGCGTTGTCAGTGTTGCCGCATGCTAAGTTTTTGCTATTAAACAGCTATTATATTTAATTTTTTATTGTAATAAAAAGGTTCAATTGTTAAATATTTAGTTTATATTAATTTTAGATATTCAATTTTAGAATGTACAACCCTAGCAGCTGGAATATTTTAATTTTTTCTAATTATTCTATATATTAATTATTTAGCATATTATACAACTAATGGAATCTATAAATATATAAGACTTAAAATAACAATCAAATAAATTGTTTCGAAAGTTTTAAAACTAGTCTTTTATGTTTCCGCTATCATATATTTGCTAACCAAGATAAATTCGAGTTCGCACAAACTTGAATGCAACAATCACTTATTTAGCTTATATCTATATCTACATAATATTATATTAAGGGTTTATATTATGCAGAGATTGAGAAGGTCGGCCGATCCAGGAGGGATCAGGGGAGGGATTTTGTAAAAAAAATTGGCTAAAAACCTAAGGGGGTATTAGGGAAGGGATTTTTCCAAAAACGCTAAAAAACTTATATATTTGTGATAAAATTATCCCCGATTTAAGCCGGATTTAGCATCAATTTATGGAAAATTTTTTAATTTTGATCAAAAAACCTCAAAAAGTCGAGGGTTACCTTTTCTCGGACCAAATGCTAAGAGGGGATAAATGTCAATTTTCAAAATCAGGGGGATTTTTGGCTGACCCCTCCCTCTTCTCAATCTCTGATATTATGTGATAATTAAGAGTTTATTTGAAATTTAATCAATTATTTACAAAAAGAAACCCTAATATAAAAATAATATCTTTATTGCTAATAGAATCAAGTTATGAAAAAAATGTTGTTTTAGAAGAAAAGTCTATTTTATCTTCAAATGTGATAAATGCTTATGTAATGTGAGAGTAATTCCTTGTTTATAATGACTCGTTTATAATAAAATTTTATTCAATTAACTAAACAAAAACAAAACAAAACTAAACAAAAAGAATTGTTTTCAGAAATGATTTCGAAATAACTTCAAACGGATTGACAATTGAATGCAAAGACAGAATCATATGATTTCGCATTGAATCTGAGGCGGAGTTAACGACTAATTATTTGTGAACTGAAACGCAGTTTTATTTACGGTTTACACATATTGTCAAAAGTTTACTCAAAACATACAGTAGTTTAGACTTAAGTCTAAGTATTCACTCATTTATTAATAATAATTAACGTAATTACTAATAAACATTGATTTCAATTAATAACTCAAAACAATAAACAATTAAATCTATATATATTCGACAAAACAATTATTTAATGAATTAAATGAAATTAAAATACAATTATATTTTCTGATCAATTAAAGCGAATTAACGTAAATCTGAATTGAGATCCGAATCCGATGTCAGACCAAGAGTTCATGTTATTGGACGTGGATCATAGCCGGCGGTCCAGAAATCAGTTTCTGATCCGAGTTCTTGCGCTCGCATTCGCATTCATAATAGGATTTGTGATAATAAGTCTCTATATCTCGAGTGAGACTCCAGACGTAAAACGACCCAAATTTGTCGGCAATTGTTCCGTTCAATACACATATGACTTCAATCTAATGACATTTCGGTGGCCGACCACTGCGTGTGAGGGCAGTCACAAGTGTCTCAAGTTTGCGACCGACCAGTGGCTCATTCATGGCCTGTGGCCCACATTTGCGAACCAGAGTTGGCCCGAGTTTTGCTGTTTTGACCGCAAATTCAATGTCAATAACTTGGATCCAATCAAAAGTAATTTACTCATCGATTGGCCGAATCTGTTGCCGGACTCGTCAGAAGACAGTCTGTGGCGGCACGAGTGGCAAAAACACGGCACCTGTACTAAGACCAAACAATTCGATTATTTCAACTATACTTTGAATTTGTATAAACAGTTTCCGCTCTATAGTTGGCTCAAAGACAAAGATATAATACCCACTAATGACAAGAACTATGATTTCGACTCTTTTAATAAAGTACTGACCGATAAGTTGGGCCATAAAGTGCAGATCAAGTGTGTGTCCGATCAGAACCAAACCAATTCTCGAAAAATTACTGAAATATTGATTTGCATTCAACATAAATCTATGGCTGAAGTGCCGGTTATTGTCGATTGTACGGAACCATCAACTTGTGGTCAGACGTTCTCTTATCCGAAATTTATACCGAAAGACACAAATTAATAGCTTTTTTGACTTACCGTACAATTGGTTTTAGTTCTCATTTTTGTCAATCAGTTGGAGAAACGGGTTTTTCTGAAAATATCCGATTTATATACAATTATTTATTAGTTTATTAATTAGAATTTAATTATTTAGTTATTTAGTCATTTCATTACTCAATCCTTGCATTAATTATTAATTAAATGAATTTAATAAAAAGAATTTACCCAAACTCTAAATACTATACCATTTAACTCATTTCAGGTCTCAAAGCATTTACTAGTTTTTGATTTTTACTGTAATTGTGATAAAAGTTTTAAACAGGGCTTCCATTAACTGTTAATTTCTAAATAAATAATCGATTAATTATAAATAGATTTATATCTTATTATATTTAATAACAAATAATTATTTCGAAAACATTTGGATTTTTAGATCCGATATAATGTTACAAAAAATTGCGAAAATATAAACAAATTTATATATTTCTATATATTTGTGAAGTGGTATATAATTTGTTTGGAATGTATTTCAATAAAAATATATTTGTTTTGAATAATTAAGTGAATTGCAAAACAGACTAATATTCTAATATTTAGGCGAATTTGACATTATTTTTGACGACATTAATGACAGAGACTTTGAATCTCTGCAATGGTTTGTCGATTGAAGTGATTTTGACGACAACGTTGTCATTGACAGCAATGCCGTGTCTTTCGCAGTCCTTTGCATTCAAATAGGCGTTCACTCCGTTAACAATTCCGCAGTCAATGAAGGCTCCCATTGGTGTCACATTGACTACCCGTCCCTTCAGGTTCTTGCCTTCATTCAGATCATTGAAGTGTTGAATCTCCGGAATATAGATTTGTTTGAAATTTATTCGATAATCGAAATCAATACTATTAGACAGGCCTTCGATTATAAGCTTCATATTGGCCGGGTGTGCATTGCATAACTGGGCTATTTCAGGCAAACTGTGCAAATCGGAGTCAAAGTGGGCTTTGATTTTGTTTCGAATCGACTGTTTCCCGATCTCCTGTTTGTCGGCACCGATCAGTTCGATGAATGTGTTGGCACTGCTGTACGACTCCGGATGAATGATAGTCGAGTCCAATGGGTCGAAGTCATCGGTTGATGTGGCCATCCGTTTGTCCGGACACTTGTCGCTACAAATTAGAGTATTTTAATTGAAATCAAATTCGAAACCCAAACCCAAACCCAAACTAACTCTAATTTCTTAGACGTAAGCCTAGAATATAATCCAAAATTTGTACGACTAGTCGATGGCATTATTTTGATAAATCCGGCGCATTGTTCGAATTGCTTCCAACCAATGCCATTGATGTTCTTTAGTTGTGATCTACTGGTAATGAGTCCGTCGCGTTCTCTCTTGGTTATGATCATCTGAGCGATGTTAGAGCCCAAACCGGCCACTTTGCTGTGGTATGGGCCAGGTATGCATCAGTTAAACTGATTAGAACAGTCAATACTGACTCAATGTATTGCAAACCTCAATAATTCAACTGAAGCCACATTCACATCAACGCCACAAAAACTGACGCATTCGATGGCCACCTCATGGAACGCCTTCTTAACCAAATCCTCTTCGATGTCGCGCTTTATTCAAATAAGAGTTAATAAAATATTTTGAATTACATATAGAATAACATCAGAAGTAATGATAAATTATTTGAATCCAGAGTTGCCGACAGACCGATATGAAAAACAATTCAATCTGTGAGCAACTCTGGAGAATACTGTGCCGCCAATGCTATAATGCCATACCATATACATCCCCACTTGAAGGCGTTTTGGGTCAATCTTCACTAATTCACTTAAAGGATCAATAAGTCTTCGGGCGATAGAAATGGCGCCAATCATATGGGGCGGAAAGTGCGGTAAATCGGCTTTGGCCTCATTGGTGACTGAGTAGTAGCTGACGCCCGACTCGTTGATGATCTTGTATTTGACATTAACCGGTTTAAAGAAATTCAAATTAATCTTATCCAACAAAAAGTTCTCAAATCTTCGACACCCGTTCCCATTGCCCAAAGCAATGATAGAACAGCCGTTGTTCGACAACAAATCTTTGAGGGCGTGCGCCGAAGTCTCAAAGCTGATCCTATCGTCCAATTTGAGTATTTTGCACTCAAGAGGCACACCCCAGGGCGACACTGAAGAGTGAAAACAACAAATCATTTTTAAAAAACATAACTTTATTGCTTAAACACAAACCGACGGCCACTTTGCACCCGCTCTTGAATCCGGGATCAACACCAATAACAGTCTCTCCTCTAAGTGGCGGCTCTAAGAGAAGATACTTTACATTATTTCGAAACACATCCAAAGCTGTCATATGCGCCGAATGTCTTAATTCCCATCGAATGTAATCTTCAAGACTTGGCTTCAATTGGTTGTTGAAAGCAATTCGAACACTACTGACCACAAAGTGAGTTATACAACGATTCCATTTGGAAACACAATAGTCTATCAATTTGTTCAAAATAATTGTCTCGAATTCAATATAAACATTAAGTATTCCAATCGCTTCCCCCCTCTCTATGGCCATATAGGAGTGGGCATTGATTTGGTTAATCGGTTTCGCGAAGGAACGGAATCGTAAATATTTTTGAATCAATTCTTGATTTCTCGGCTCGTTTTCACTCTTTAATTCAACTATTTTTTCCTTATTTTCAACCACTTGTAGAGTCGGAATGTGTTGTTTATAGCTATTGATTAAAATTAATTTTAGAATAAATTATTGTCTTTTACCGTAAATTTAAAAACAGTTTAACTTACGCCGCAATCAGAAACTCAAGAACATCACAGTCTTTGCTAATTATGTCCGAAATAATGGCAAACCTTAAACCAAAATTCAATTAAATGACAAATACTTTGAATGTTACAGAATTTTTAATGATTTTCAAAATTTTATCACATACCAGCCCTCTTTGACGGCGTCTTCACTGTCCAATTCTGTGGCAAAAATTTTGTTCAATTAATTTGTTTTAATTAAAATCTAAACAAATATTGAGTTCAGACATACCGACTGCAAACCGATTGACGAAATGGTTTGGATCGAGACGTTTGCCTTCGAGGACAGCGATCGCACTCTCGCCTAAACCAAGATTTCTATACTTTTCCGATAATTCACTTTCATTTCTGCAAAGCCTATAGAGATGTTCGACTTCGAACAGGTTTTTGCATCGCTTTAAAGCTGCGCTCAATTGTGGATTAATTCGATTTTGTTTTCTCAGCGATGTCTCCACTTCTTTAGCCCTCTCTCTGGCCTTTTTCAGATCATTATAAATGGCGTTAATTCGTCGAACTTTTTCTGCATCGATGCCGAAGATGACTGGTTGTCGGTATCGAACAATGAACGGAACAGTGCATTGGTCTTCAATCAGATCCAACACGTTTTGAACAACATTCCGATCAAGTTTAACGCATTCAGAAATCAGATCTACGTCTTCGACATTCGAATTACTGATTGAATTGTCAGAAGTGGATGGCTTTGGTTCGTCATCGTAGAGGAATGGAATCGAATCATCGGATCTGTTCGGCTCATCCATCAAATAACAAGTTGAAGAACTACTGACACGACTAGAGTCACGAACTAAGGTTTGAAGGGGTCGGCTGAACAGATCCCGGAGTCGAGTCGATCCTGATTTGTCATAAATGAAGTGGACATCGGCTGAAGAACTGGCGCCAACTGAACCTGAGGTACGTTTATAAACAGATGAAGTGCTCGGCTGTGAGAGTGGTATAAATGAATCCGAACTATAAATAGGAGAATGAGATCGTCCGCCAAATGCTTTCATTTTGTTTTGATTTTGGTTTTGGTTTAGCTTTGGTTATGAAAAAAAAAATAAATGAAAAAAATTATTATTATTATTAGGAAAACAATTGACTTAAATATACATCAAATGTGAAATTTAAGACAATTACGGCTTTTAACTGACTTAACCATTAATTGTCTCAAATTTCAAACAATTTTAATATCAAAACACAAACGAATGAAAAGACAAAAAACATAAAATGACATAAAAAGACAAAATTAAAAAAAGAATAAAACATTTGTTTTGTTAAATAAAGAGAATATTAATTAAATTATACTTTTGAGGAAAACGAGTCTTTAATGATAAGACAGTCGTCTTCGTCGTCACTCAATTCAATCACTTCTTCGGCTTTCGATTCAGAATTGGCGCTCAAATCCAATTCTTCAATAAACTCAATGTCTTCCGAGTCTTCCGAGTCTTCGCTTTTCTTTCGACCGACTCTTCGGTCGTTAATACTATTACCGAAATGAGTGGACAAGTGGTCGATAACCATACAGTCCTCCGCTTCTATGTCTTCGTCGTCTTCCATGTCTTCAAACATTACATAGTTTTCAGAATCTCTTGAATTGTTGTAATAGTTATTCATTTCGAGTTCGTTCGGCTCTTCGATCTCATCGATTGTTTCAACGCTTCCAGACCTGAGTTCTTCTTTTTGAACGCTTCCATCAGTTTGACTAATGTCTGGTTTGGCACTCAAGTGAGTCTCGACTTCGTTGTCGACACAATCTTTGGCTACAATTGAATCCAAAATCGATTCCAATGTTTGGGAAATAGTTTTGTCAATCATTTCAATGGTTTGAATGATTTGAATGCTATCGTCGGCAGTCCCGGAACCGACATCTTCGTCATCATAGGCTTTGACGCATTCAGTCATTAACTTATTCCTTGTCTTTGTTTTTGACATTTTAAGACTAGAAATACAATTAAATTATATATAAATCTAATTAATAACAAACAAATAAATTAAAATTTAGATCTCTTTGATTCAAATGTAAAAACATTTCAAAATTATAATTACAGTTATTATTGAGAAACAAAAACTAATTTATTAAACGGTTCACAAATTAATGCAAATCAGACATTCATTTGACTTAATTAAAGATAATTTTTAATTAAAACTAAGAATTGAATGAAAAGCAAATTAAGTCTAAATCTATTAATAACAGTAAACGAAAAACGCATTTCAAACAAATAAACAAATATTTATGTTTAGGCAATAATTAAATTTCATTCAGTTAATACGTCAACAATTAACTGAATGTATTTATATTATTTTAACTATATTTACTGTATATTAAAATGAACAAGTGTTATTATATTTATAAAAAAAAACAATAAACATTATATTCATTATTGCTTTTTTAGTAAGTAAACTAACTTTTTTTCATGACAACCCGCACATAAGCATATTTTCGTTGTCATGGAAAAAAGTTAGTTTACTTATTAGGAGGTCATTAACAATAATTTTTTTTGATTTGTGCAAAGTAATTATTAAAAATTTATTTCCGGAACAAAGTTTGATTGTTATATAAAGCGGGGCTTACATTTATTTGGCGTTAATTTTGACTTGATTCAAATAATTTTCAACTTAAGGCTTATTTTTAAAAAGTTTGTTTGAATTGAATTTTGACTCATTTTGAACTAAATTAAAGTATACTATAATTTAATACTAAAGAGTATATAATACTATTAAATAAAAACATAAAGCAATCTCATAAATATAAACAAGGTTAACTTTATCAACTTTATATACAATTGTCACCAATTTTAAGTAACTCGGTTTTGCTCAATGTAACTCGGTATTTAAAGTAGCTTGATCGTAGTAATTCAAAAATGTTTTTGCAATTATGGAATTTTGACACGGACATATTGTATATTGGGAAGTTTAAAAATTTTAACTATTTATTTTTTTTTCATGATAAAATCTTCTCAGAGAAAATTACCATGGTTATTAAAAATGTAAGCAATATAGCAATATTAAAAAATAATTAGATATACAGTTTCTGAAATTCGAAAGTAATGTTGAATTTTGCTATTTAAAGCAAACTTTTAAATTGTTCAGCTTGTACATTTTAGTTTTAAATTTTAATTCGAGATAAAATAATAATTATATTCATATTCAAGTTTAAAAGTCAAAATTACAAAAGTATATAAAAGTTTGATATAAATAATTTTAATAATT
>JAQFXP010000726.1:0-25244 GCA_034693685.1 Belba bartosi
TACATCGCTTTTGGGCACATACATATGAAACTGTTTGTATATAATTATGTATATATTGTTTAATTTAAACTTATTAATACAGTGAAAATTATGTTGCTAGTATAGTGCATTTATAATTATGATTTACTATGCGCAATATTTTCAAGGCCAGACT
This sequence comes from Belba bartosi, assembly GCA_034693685.1. NCBI lineage: Eukaryota > Metazoa > Arthropoda > Arachnida > Sarcoptiformes > Damaeidae > Belba > Belba bartosi. Next base: position 155 of record JAQFXP010000726.1, read on the forward strand.
CTAAATGTTGTCTCGTTAAATACCAAGTGGAGAAGAAGGAGGCCTCAAAAATAAATGTTTAAATAAATACGTTTTAAAAATACTTTTAAAAATATTGACGTTAACATTTTATACTTTACTACCTTGCTGAATTGAATTAACGAATAGCTAATGATATTAAAGCAAAGAGCGAGAAGGGGATCAGCCATAAATTCTCCCAAATTTTGAAAATTGGCATTTATCCCCCTCCCCCCCCCCCTAGCATTTGATCCGAGCAAAGGTACATACTTCGACTTTTTGCCTGCCGCCGAAGCCAGCCGGCAAATTTTTTGGGTTTTTTTGACCAAAATTAGGAAATTTTCCCTAAAATGGTGCTAAATCCGATTTAAATCCAGTTAAATTAACTAAATTTCATCATAATTATATCGATTTTTAGCCTTTTTGGAAATATCTCTCCCCCTTTAGGTTTTTGGAAAAAATGCCCACCCTGATCCCCTGAATAGGTAGGCCTTCTCAATCTCTGCATTTACATTAATCCGCTTATCATTCAATTTCCGCACTTTGTGTTCATTATCTATAAATATATTTAAACTTTTTTCCCAATAATTTCAGACAATTTAATCTAAATTATTTTGTTTTAAATTAATGTTTATTTGGTATTAATTAAAATATAATTTGTATTTAAGATTAAGTTCATATTTCAAAAATATCTCATTATTTAAAGATTTTTAAACCGATTATAAGTTTTATAATATTAATGCACTTTTCGGACAAATGATGAAATAATCTCAACATTTGAACGAAATATATTAATTAAATAAAATCAATTAACTTTAAAAACTAAAAAATAATACTTTTTGTGATTAAAAAATTATTAACAATTGATATTAGAAATAAATATAATTACAATAATAATAATAAAAACCTAAAGTAATCTAAAATATGTTCGCTTTAATCAATAGCTATTTGTAACTTATATTATATTTTAATGGTTTTTGACTAAATGTTTGGCATTTTTAAATTGACTATCGATTAGTTATTTGACAATTTAGTGAAAGCGTTGTCCAGTGCTAGTCATAACCGGTTGAGTTCACAGGTCTCGTCATCTATAAGAAGGTTGACCTCACAGTTGCCTCTATTTGATGTAGAAATAGACGAATTTGTGCTAAAAATTCCGAACAAATTATTACAAAATTATAAATAAAATTAAAATTAAAATCAGTCACTAATGGCTGACCTGAGAGAAGCAGAACTTTGATTCGGTTTTACTCTTAGATAATTCGAATCAGACTTTCTTAATAACAATAACTTTGATTTTGATTTACGATATTTCGGATTTCCGGTATTGGTTCGCATTTTGTCAATTATTTTCGAACTATCTCTGGTGTTCTCTACCGGTGCGATCGATATGTCCCTAACGGCCCTAAACTCTCCGCAATTGTTCAAATGTTCGTTTTCCAAACGGAAGAAATTCCATACAAAACGGCTTTCCATTCAAATTCAAATCAATTTAATTATTATTTTAATTAAAAAAGTTTAAATAAATCAAATCAATTACCGAAACAACTCGAGCGGCGCTAATATGGAGACCACTATATCCGCGTGAATGACACCGATCTCTGACAGCGACACCGATAGAGTCCAACCGAAGCGCAGAATCAGGTCTTCAATGATTGCAAAATAATAATAATTTGGCGACGAATAGACGATCTCTTCGCGCAAAAACGGGTACTCTTTGGAGGGGGACTGGGGGTCAAAGAGACCCCAATCCATCTTTATATCCCAGACATAGGTATAACAAGAGGACACTATCATTGATATTATCCAAAAGTTAAAGTACGGATTGGAGAACGAGTGGTCGTATTGGTCTATTGCAAGCATTTGATTAAAGTTTTCTCAATCATTCAATTAATGCAAATCCAATATTGAATTTGATTTTAGTTTCGTTTGACTCACTTATAGTCAATTTGGTTAATGTCGAGAATATCACCACAAAGAAAGTGGTCGAGTATTTGCCCGCATTCACCACATGTGGGAACATTCCTCGACTGTCATCTCTGTATCGGCGCAGGCATTGAGCGAATCGAAACCACGCGGGAAGACAAGCCACGAATGTTCGGATAAATAGGTCCGAATCACTACTTGATATACAACAGTCGGAAGTGTTTTCTAATTTTAACAGAATATTCAGTTAAATAAAAATAAAATTAAAGTTATTATGCATTTCATAATCAATTAGTTTATAAATATAGATATGAACAGGAATCATTAAAACGGTTTTGCTCTATATATATGCTTAATCTTCCATTCTACAAATATAAATTATAAAATTATTGAATTTTTTAAATATTTAAATCTTCTCTATCACCCGAAGGTTTTGAAAATACTCCCCCAATACCCCCGATTCGGCCGACAATGTCATTCATATTAAATAGCTATTAATTAAATTAAATCTATTGAATAAATTCGAGCGCTTTTCGATCGGAATATTCTATAATATTTTGAATATTAACAACACATTCAAAAGCAAACGATCCAAAAGTAATTTAAATTTTAAAAAATTAATTTTAATCTTAAAAATGCATTTAAACAAAATATTTACCGAAATCTCTTTGAGTTAACGAATAAAAGTTAAGATAATAACAGATGAAAAACTCAAAATCCAGAAGAATTGGAACTATGCTATTGAGTTGATCAGCAAGCCAAAAGTCTGCAAATTCGACCTTGACAAATGGGGCTCGGATTACACGAATCTATTAATTAATTAAAATAAAAATGCATATTTTTATGTAATTCTATCATTAATTTCTAATATTTTTGTGGTTAACTCTTAAATATAGAAATATACTAAACATTTAATTCAATTCTATAATCTTTGCCAAAACTAATAAATTATAATTAAATGAAAGTAATGTTTATATCAAACGGCATAACTTATGCTTATAAATATGTGTTTTGATATATATCAAATCAATATATTATACTAAACTCTAATTTTAATAAATTCTCAAAAATATAGTATTTTATAACCATGGATGTAACATGAATGCAAAATGAGTTAGAGCAAAATGCAGTATATGATGTGTATAAATAAAAAACTCTTCGAAAATGTATTAAAATTTTTTACTTTATTAAAGTGCTTTTCTATACCCGAATTTCATACTCGACTTCCTTACCCGACTTTTTTACCAGACATTCATACCTGACTTTTATACCCGACTTCCATACCGTGCACATAAAAAGTTGGGTATGTAAGTCGGACATGAAAGCTGGGTATGAAAATCTAGTATTAAAAATGTATAATAAAAATTGGGTAAGAAAGTTGGGTATGAAAGTTGGGTAAGAAAGTTGGGTATGAAAGTTGGGTAAGAAAGTTGGGTATGAAAGTTAAGTATGAAAGTTGGGTAAGAAAATCGGGTATAGAATATTATTTTAATAAAGTAAAAAATTCTATCTATATACACCATATATTGCACTTTGCTCGAGTTCCCATTCGGCATCCATGTCACAGCACTGGTTATAACTTATAACTTATAGCTTGGTGCTCTTAATTTATATACAATATATTAAAGTTTAAAATTAAAAACTTATTTTAAGTTAAAGTTAAATATCAATAAAATAATTAACAATTATTTTGAATTTTAAAAATTATAAATTTAGAGATTTTTGCGAATTCGACTTGCTAAATTAAATTACATAAATCATATTTATAGACATTTTGCTAATAAATAATGAGTCGAATGCCTACCAAGACCTTCAAGAGCCAAAACCTGGCGTTATGTCTGAGAGTTCGCGTCGGGTTAATCATAAATAATAACATTAGGAATACGAGTAGAAGTGGAAAGAGATTCGCATTAATTAATAAATAATTTGGCGAAAAAAGATACGCCAATACTGATAGAGACCACAAAACCGCAAATATTGATCCGATTTCAAAGAAATGCTGTTCAGACAAGTGGTCTCTCGGATCCAATTCAAATATAAGCACATGATTGACACCAGACGTTCGCCAGCCGTAGACATTGATTCCAATCATAAATAAAAACATTATAATTAGTAGTGGACCCCGAAATAGGCGAACCATAACTGGCCACTCGATGTCCGTTTCCACCAACAATACTATTCAATTCAATTTAGAAAAAATAAATTTAATTATATTTATATAAAATAATAAAATCTAAACAAATGTTTGAAAACTATCCAAAAAAGTTTCAAAAAACAACTATTTAAACAAATGAAGAGTAAATTACTGTACTGTACTGTAACAGTATATTGCTTTTAAACCGGGTTTCAGAAGGGAGTCAGTCAAAAGTTTGCCTTTACTTTGAAAACTGTCATTTATCCCTGCCTAGAATTTGAATCTTGAAAAGATACTCTTATGATTTGCAAGTTTTTGGGTTTTTGAGTCAAAATTAGGAAATTTTTCCTAAAATGGTGCTAAATTTAGTTTAAATCTGGTTTAAATTGTTAAATTGGGTAAAATTTCATTATAAATATATGTCGTTTTTAAGAGTTTAAAAAATGCCTCTTTTGACACTGCCTAGGTCAAATTGTTTGTAAGAATCCCCCTTGATCGGCCTACCTTATAAATCCCTGATTAAAATGAATTGTAAATTCTTAAATCTAATTCTCATACTTTATTATCAATGACTTCATGTAACAATTGAAAGTTTTTATGTATTATTTTTCCAAGGTCTAAGCATGACAAAACTAAGTATTTTGCATTCCTCACTCTTCTCCAATAAGAATATTTTTTAATTAATTTTTTCTAATAAATATTTCAACAAAAAACTCAACTCAACTGTTCGAACAAAACATTTAACATTTAAGGGCAGAATATTTTGTTTAGCTACATAAATTAAATTTTTAATAAAAAAAACTGTCTGGGTATTTAGTTCTAATCAATATTCATATACTATTAATAGAAACCTTATTTGAATATAAATTCAAAAATATTACAAAAAGTAATTTTGTGTTAATTATTAATATTGTGTTTATTATTCAAATCGAATAAAAAAATTTAAATTTCAAATTAGAAATAAATATAAATATGAATGTAATATATGAATGACTTAATGACTCACAAACGAGAATAACATTAACGAACAATATAGCGAAGGCCCCGAGGAATAGGCCGACCCTGAATGTGGTCCAAACCGATTGGTGGGCGTTGAGTGGTGGCACCCGAAGACGCTTCATAGCCTTCTGGCGGTCACCAGATTCTAAGTGAGTTGTGAACAGGTTTTCGGTTTCCAAAATCAATTTATTCACTTCATTATTGGTGTAGAACTGGGAGACCTCGACGTTGTTCTGTCGCCACTCGAGGCCTGAGTTAGTGTTAATGAGTTTGTCGTGTTTTTTAAGAATTTTACGAAATCCGGTGAAATTCAAGTTTTGATAGTTTTGTAGCAAAACAAGACTCAAATAAAACTCAGAAAATGCTAGTTTCAGATCATGTAGTTTTCGGCTCACTTTCCGGTTCATGTCGTGTCGATCGCCGTTCTCCACATTAATTAGTTGTCTATCGAATAGACCGAACAGTTTCTCGTATTTCTGCTTCTCTTCAGTTCCATATCATAATTCAAAGTTAATACAAAAATTAATTCAATAATTATTTCTCACATATTATACAATTTCTATATTCTTAATAAGAGATCAAATTTCATTCAAAACAAAAATTGTGTTCAAATAAATAAATAAATAATTAATTAATTAATCGATTCAATTAAAATAGTTTTATCGATTAAAAAATTCCCAAATCTTCATAAATTAAACTCCAATTCCTATCCCTTCCCTACCTGTGCCTCAAACAATCTTAAAGAACTAATTAGTTGTAATCTTATCGATTAAATCAAATAAATAGAAAAATGATTGAATGAGTAATGAATACCATTTTGTCGTAAGTGTTGACTAGAGTTGAGTTCGGCCTTCAAGTCACCGAACCTACGGATAGCTTCGGCCAACTTCTCGGCAAAGAAGGTATTGATTTTCGACAACTCTTGTTCACAGTATAAAAAAAATTGTTCTTCGAATTGCTTAAGGCTTTGATTGGCTTCAGTGCTGTCATTATTGGTGGTAATGGTGTCGATGCTGTTGACGGTGTCGTCGTTGCCGTCATTCAGTTCCGGTTCGTTCGGCAACTGATCAATGGCTGAGTAAAGCATTTCTTTCATATTCTAAAGCGGAACACATGCCAGACATTAGCCGCCAATCGATGGATCAATTCAACCAATATATAACTCTAAGATAAGTCTAAGAATGAATACCTCGTAAGTGATGTATTGTTTCCTCCACTCGGGAGTGATGTGCGCCGACAGGTGTTCCGCGAATTTCATTTTCGACTTATTCTTTAATTATTTTTTTCTATAAAACCTAATATATAATCAAAATATATATAAAAAAAATTATCCGAAATTGTATTTTAAAAAATTGTTGCCAAAAGTGTTGAATTGAATTTTGAAGCGAAAACAGCGATCATATGATAGCATCGATTCTCGTATTAAAATAATATTAATATTCACTCTCTTTAACACTTTATATCAGCTGTCATACAGTCTGCGCTCAATATTCAAATTCATTCTTATTTTTATTTAATTGTCTCATTAAATAAGTATTTGTTTTAAATTCACGATTAAATAAAATATAATAACTATATAATAAAATTTTTATAAAAGAATTTAAATATTAAGAATAAAATCTAATAAATTTGTGCTCTAATCCGGGAATTGCCTGAATCTAAGCCAAACACTAACGACATCTTTCCAACTGATCGTCACTATTATATAATATATGAATAGTGTTACACAAATCAGCGTTTTTTGAGTAATAATGAAAAAACATATCAAATATACAATGCCTTTAAAACAGAAACTTTAGACAAAATAGATGTTAAGCGAGTGATAAACAAATTTTAAAATATATTCATTATTATATATATATTTTTAACGAATGGAAAAGAATTAACAAGGTTTAAATTCTTAGATATGTATGGATATGATGCATTAGACGGCGCTCTATACTGGAGTGGAGTAGTTGTTAACTATTATATTATACTGAGTGGTTGGTTATATTCTGGAACATATACAGTGTTCGTATACAAGAATAAGCTCTGGCTCTGGAGTGTGTGAGATCGCAGAGTGTGTATGTGTTGGGCAGAATTTACTATAATCTAATAATACAGTGAGTGCTCACTATTTTTTGTGCTTTAGTATACAGTTTATACTACAGTATACACTCTTAGACTATATGAAGTACAGGCATTAGAAAGCACTGTTCGGCTGAGTCGAGTCACTCTCAAACTAACCTCTGAACTGAATCTAATCTTTTTTGATCGGGAAAGTTTTTAAATAGCAACCACTACATATATATTGGTTATGAGAATTTTGTGCATTCAAAACAAAACTGAGTTTTATTTAGGTTTTTGTTGTTGATATAATCTTCTATCGTATGATTGCTTTGAAAATTCTTCACGTATTTCAATCATAAGTTTGAAATATAAAAATGTTGTTTTTTCAACTAATTTTGTTACTCATCTAATCTATTTCATTGAACATTTGATGTTCTCTTTCACTCTCACTACTTCCCCTCTCTCTCATCAGTAATTTAATGCAAACTCTTATATCTCCTAAAACGTGAAATTGAGACAAATATACGAAATATTAATATTTTATTCATATTAATCAGATTTAAAAACTATGTAGAAATAGATGTTTGAATAGCAGTCACTGTCAAAAAAGTTATTGATATGACAAACATTATGTAGAGTAGAGTTATGTAAGTTATCTACAGCACAGATAGTATTAGAAGTACTGTATTTGGAAATTGAAAATTCAAATCAATCAAAATCACAAATACACCGAAGAGTTTCGGTTTAGCTAAACGACGAATACATTGCTTAAACTTATAGACAGTTTCGAACGCAAAATGAAAGTACGACTACTAATGGAGAGAAGCAATAAAAATAAATTTTTTGAAATATTTTTCAATCATTTTATGAAACATTAGGGAAAAAGCTATAAATAATTAATTTAATGCATTCGAAAAATGCATTTAATCTTTGCTCTCATTTAAGTTAACATACCTTTAGATTGATTAAAAACTTATATTCCGGTTAGCTTTTTTTGCTTGATGCTATTCCACAATTGTAATTAGTTTTTCACACTTGAATGCACTGTATGGTTGAGTATATTAATAAATAAATTACATTTTTCAAGAGTGGTAGTAGTGTTGGGTCACAATTCCAACTTCTAATCAGAACAAAAATTTTTATAAATCAGTTATTTCTTAGATTTCTTCTCCAATTAATCGATGTTTACTCAATACTCGTACTCTTACTGTAGTCTCTAGTCTTCAAACTCTTGATATACGCGATCAGTGGTAGTGGTTATCAACTATTAGTTGTTTCGAAGGCCAGAAAGAACTTCCTTTTCTAATTCAATATTTACTTTAGTTTATATTAGTTTATGGTTTGAAAATACATTTTCAAATAAGAATTCGCATTAAAATTTCCAATTCAACTTTATATATATTATTATATTTCAAGAAACCCTACTGTTAAACAACTCTAAAGTTGAAGCAATAAAATATTAATATTATTTAATATTTTATTGTCGAAAAAATAGAATTGAATAAATGATTTTTTATAGATTTTGTACAAATCTTTTATATATTTTCAAATTACTTCTGATTTATTTATTGATATAAAAAATTACATAATTATACAAATTTTCTGATACACCAACAGATATACACCCATTTGAGTGCATGAATTGTAAATAATATTTCTTATTCTTTCTCTTGATTCAGGTGTTATAACTGGGTTTATGGAGAGGTAATTATGGGGTTTAAAAATATAATTGATATATTCCTATTAACTAATATATCAGTATTTCGATAGTATTTTCTGTTCTCGTCCAATAAGGACAGGTCGTTGAGGGCGTTGTTCCCAATCCATAAAACTTTACTTAACTGTATATTTCTTTACTTATATTGCCTTAAAAATTGTTTGAATAAATTTTTCACACAATTCTCTAATAAAAATTTAGTGATCAATAAATCACTTCTCAAATGATTTGCTTTCGAAACCGATTTTGCTCTAAAACCTCGATAACAATCAAACCTCTCATTCGTTTAACTTATAATAAAAATATCTTTTATTCTCTATTTCTGAATAAAATCATTATTGGATTGCATTCCCAGCTATTGATTAGGTGAGCAGTAATTAAGATATAATTAACATTCGTTCCAACATTCAGATCAAACTATATGTTCTGTTCAACCGATAACTGTATTTCTGTTCAAAACGCCAATTGAGTCCAATTGAGTCGAATTGTGTCCAATTGCGTCAAATTCATTGATTGTTCGGAATATATATATTTAAGGACATTATCACATAATTTAATTAAATTTAGTCAAACTCAGGAGAACTCTCTTTTCTATTTGTATTGAAACCTAAAAATCAAGTTTTGTCTGATTATTATCGACAAAAGAACAACATTGCGACGACTGTGGCGGTCCATAACCAGATCCGTTGCCAATCGGTTCGACCAAATATGTTATGAGTGATTCGGAATCTTCTTTACTGCCACTTAATTGTGTATTCACTACAATAACAAACAATAAAAAGCTGAGAAATTGTTTAAAAAAGCAAAATGTATACAAAGTTGCCTAAAATAGAGCTGAAGAAAAAAATCAATAAAAATATTCATAAAATCTTATGCTTTGCGCTTAACTCGAAAGATCTAAACTTAAGTTCCGAACATCTCATTAGCGTCTAATCTAATAATAAAAGTATTAGATTTGCAAATAAAAACTTTTTCTTTTTATTGCAAATTAAATTAAAATTAAAGCGAAAACTATAGGAAAATATAACTCAAATAATGATTGTTTGAATGTCTAAGAATCAAATCAAAATGTGCACTAATGAATGGAAATGGAGATTGGTACCGGCATAGTTGTAAATATGCAGATCTCCGTTCTTCGAGTGCATACGGGGTGTCCTCTTGACAGTGGCGTATTGGCCACATTCGGTCACTTTTCTAACTGTTCCCATATTATCGAGACTTTCATCGATTTGTGTAGTGGCGTAAGGGGTCGGAAAGTATAGACACTTTTGTGTTTGTGGTCTCTGATAATCACTTGTGTTTGTTATTGGATTGCGATTAAGAGTAGTTGTCTTATCCATATCACACAGATTTACATTATCGTCGACATTGAGTATGTTTTGCTTTACGTTACTACTCAGTCGACTGTTATTTGCTATCAAGCAAATTGAGATAATATGAGATAAAACACAATTAAAATATCTATTAAATAGAAATCAATTGTATTATTCGACAGTTTTTGACTTACAATTATGAAACGTGTCGTTCGGATGCCTTTTGTGCATAACTACGCATACGAGGAGTGTTACGGCCACTACGACTATACCACTCAGTGTTAGCGGTAATATCACTTCAAACTCCAAAAGTACTGAATTTTTATAGTCACTCAATATTACTGCCTCTTCATTGAGGTCTGGATGTGGATTATCTGATTAAAGATAGTTTTTTAAATAAATAAATAAATTCAATTTTTTACTTGATTCTTTTCAAACCGTAATTTAATATTCTAGTTCTAAATCAGTTTTCTACAGTTGTATGATTTATTAGTTTGTTTCAAATTCTTAGTTTAAAATTATAAATTTTGTATTACTAAAGAAATAAATGTTATTTCTAAAGCAATTATTATTGGAATTGAGCAATATTATTTTTAATCAGAGATTGAGAAAAGGATTAGTTAAAAATTCCTATAATTATATACTGTAACACTCCTTGCTCTTTTAAAATTGACGGTTTCCGAAGACGTTGTTGTTGTTGCTGAAATTTGATATTTTCACTTAAATTGTGTTAATTAATTTTTTTATCTAATTCCGGTTTAAATTCAGTTAAGTTAATTTAGTTTTTTTAAACATTTTTTTATAATACCCTACTTAATTTCCGCAAGTTTTTAATTAAAATTTTCTGTCTTAAATAATACTTTTTCTTAACTTTTCTTAGATCGCTGAACCTTGTCAGCTTTTGCTTGTAACCAGAACAAAACCTATTGCTTATTTTTTTAAAATTAATAATCAAAATCTTAGTTTTATATTTATTATTTGTTTAATTTGACTAAAATATATATTATTTTAATTAAAAATTTGTTTAGAATATTTAATGTACTGTACATGTTAAACTTGCATGTCGTGAAAATAATCACCATTGCAATGAGTATTAAATATTTCTCGATAAATTCTTAGTCAATTTACAATAAGCGGTTTTTGATGGCTTGAATGGCTTGTTAGTTTTATATTTACTGCCGCTTTAATAAATTATATTTAAGTTGAGTTTATTTTGCTTTGTTTTGCATTATTTAAATAAATCAAGACTTTTAGACTTTTAAAAATCAGATTTGACTAAATCGGAAAAACTTTATTCAATATTTGCTTGAATTTAATATTTGCTTTATTTGAACTCGAATCCAAAAGCATAGTATGAAAAATCAAATATATTTTCAGATTCAATATTGTTCAGGTAAATAAAAATCAGAGATTCTTTTTCATATCAAATGCCTATACTATATAAATATTATCCGAGCGCTGACTCAACATTTTCATACTGTGCCTCTCAATGGAATTCTTAAAGAATAATAGCGCAGAACTGAACTAAAAGCTATTTTTTCTGCGACTAAAATAAATGATTAAATTATTGTTATATATGACTGCCATTAAAATTGTCAAAAAATTAATGATTGGAACCGAGATTTAACTATTAAACTCTTTTTTGGGGAAACGTAAAAATTTTGTTCTATAAGTGATGATAAAGGAAATGGTTTACAGTATATCAGGATTTCTAACTCGTTTACTGGAGGAAAGGGAATAGATTTTTTGAAATACCACTAATTCTGTCTAAACATTAAACTTACACTCTAGTTGTGAATAAAATTATTTACTCGACTCAGTTCAACAAAACATTTGATTAATATTTAAAATAATTTATTATTTATTTCATTGAACATAAAGAAGAGAATATATGAATGGATTTGAACGGCGTTTGAGAAATGCATAAATACGGGAATTGTATTAATATTATATTAGACATAGACTTACAGTTGTGTTGCATAAGAGTGAGGAACTGGTACTCGGCCTGACTGCTGCCGGCCTCGGAGTAGGCAGTGATTTGAATGTAATACCAGGAATAGGAGTGCAATCCGTCAATTAGGAGCGATTTTTGCGACGAGTGAATGAAGTTTGAGTAAAGGGTCCAAACGCTCTGGTGTTTCATTCGGTACTTGAGCTGAAAGTGTTGTACTGCACAGCCATTATCACTAAATGCCGACAAATTGATTATCACAAAAGTTGAGTTTATTGTCGTCAGTAATGACTCTTTGTCTGGCGGTTGAGGACTGTTTCCCTTTGTCTTCACAGAGATCTGGTGTCTGTCACTGCAACCGACTTTATTGCACGCGATTATTGAAAACTCATATAATGTACCGCAGAATAGGTTCTCGAAAATACAATTTCGGCTCTCATTAGATCCGTATTTCAATTGTTTGAAATAATTTGCTGAGTTCTTACAGTCGATTATAAATTCTAATATTATGTTTAAGTTGTTTAACAAAAAGAATTAATTTTTTTCATTAAGAATTAAATTAATATTACAATTGATTACCTGAAACAGAATTATCATCATTTGATTGTCTAATCCATTCTAATTCAATACTTGAAGTACTAATACCTATTGGATTCAATTTGACTGCTTTTGGCCGATCTATTCAATTGAATTTAATAATAAAAATGCGCATTAAAAGCATTTTAAAATTTATTTAAGTGTATAATTAAATCACTATTTAGTGTTTGGGGTCGACTGAACTTCATTCAAAAGAGTCAAATATGAAAAATGGAATTTTATGCCTTAAAAGTACCGCAGAATTAAAGTTTATTCAGTTATAAAATCTAATATAGAGTTCACTTTCAGAGCTGACACAGAGTCGAGTCAATCAATATTCTGATAAGTGATTTAGTACTGGAGGCAAAACCGACTAATTTCATAGAATATTCTGTAAGTTTGACTTTAATGATATTATCTAAAATGCAAATTATATTTATGCAAAAAATTCAATAATAATTTACATTCAATAATGAGCTTTCATTAGTGTTAAACTAAAGAAAAATATTGTTAATTAAGAAAAATGATAAAAACTTTTATTTACAATCGAATAGGTTTTGAGTTAAAATTAATTGAAACCTTATATGTCTGTCGTATAGAAACTATTAATTATTATTTGAAAAATCGAAAACCCATTGAATTGAAGCTCGACTTTAATTTAATTATATTTATTTTAACTGGATAAAAATCAATGATAACTAGAAATACCTTCCGATAGAGTTTCGGCTGTGAAAGAAAATTATAAAAATGTAATTAAAATCTCATCAGCAGTTCAATTACCGCTTTAATTGAGCTAGGAATAATTAAAAATTACCTTTAATTGGGTCAGAAGGAGGACCAGCGCCTAAACACAACCAGAATAATAAATGTTTTCAAGTTATTTCTGTTTCTAATTTTTAAAAATATTTTTTTATACCTTTAGTATTGAAAGCCTGAACCACAATATCATATTTAGTTGATTTGTTCAAATTCTTTAGCATTGTTTCAATTTTAGAATTTTTATCATTTGTTTCTAACGTCTTATATATATAAATATCTGAAGAACCGGATACTTTGTAACCAATATAATAGCCTTTTATTGATCCAAAATTGACTTGATTGTCCGGTGCCTTCAATTTATCAAAAATAAAACATAAAATTTTTGATAAATTAATATTTTATCGAATATTTGATTAAATACGGCATACCTTCCAACTTATTCTGATAGTTTGGGATGAATTGGAATGCGCTTTGATATGTATTGGAGGATCGCTGGGAACTAACAATTGTTAACATTTGGTTAGTCTTAAGAATACTATTTATTTTTCAAGTTTTATACGATATAAATAAAAACAAATTTAAAAACCGATTCCTAACTCAAAAAGAATTTCATATTTTACTACTTATGTGACAAACAATTTATATCTATCTTTCAATTGCAAAAAGTTTTTCCTAAAAAGATTTTCCAATCGATTATTGATCTGATGTTAACTGAGAGATACACAAAGAAAGCAACGCTTCTCTCCATTCTCTCTCACTCTCCCTATTGATGAGCACCAGAGGCCTCACAGGCCTAGACACAGTGCACTGTCATATAAGATAGTGAAAAGCATAGATAAAAGCAATTTCTATTTGCTGTCTCTCACCTTCTTCTTCGGTTTGAAAATTTATTGAAAGACTCGATTGACTTATTCCGAGTGAATTGACGGCCGCGACGTTCACCGAATACAGATTATTCGGTAATAACTCCGATATTGTCCAAACGGTCTCTGCATTTAACGGTTAGACAATTCTATTTCACTAATTGTTTACAATACGGATATACAGTATTATATTAACTCTAGTTTGGTGTCGACATAGACATAAAACAAACAATATCAACATAATAAAAAGCTTATCATTTCTACGGTTTGTCAGTTTGTAAAGAATCTAAAGAATATTTTTAAATTTTCACATTTTAAAATAATTTTTGCAATAAATTTCTTGTTTTATAGTTTAAATATTTGTGAAGATTGAATGAATTAAGTGTCATATCGTTTGGTAATTAGTTTTGTTAATCTATTACGACTGCAATTTTTGTGAATACTATTCTTTGAATACTGTATACAGTATATAAAGTTTGTCTTTATATGACTTTATTCGTCGATCGATATATTCGAAAGCAAAGGCAGAGAACAGTGAAGTTTCCATAAGTAACGAAAATCACGCAATATTCGCACTAAACTCAATATAATTTTGGCACAAAATACAACTTATAATATAGTATTCATAAGGCAATTGTGTTGTCATTTCCAACTGGGAATTCATTCTCACTCTACAGTAATTAATTAATTTGAATTTCATTATTGAAATAATAGGTAACAAATATTTAAGATATTAAATACAAATAGGCCTAACATAGCCTAAACTGCGGGATTACCAATGGATTTACATATTTTATCTCCCCAAAAGAATTTTTAGCGTGATTTTCATCTTCAACTACAATAATCCAAAAATATCCTTTAAATTAAGTTGTGTTTAGATATTTGAAATAAAGTGCTGTTTAAATTATACTTTATTTAAATGTTATAAATCCTTTTAATTTGCAAAAAAGTTTATTTAGAATACAAAGAAAACACTGAAAAGAGGGTCTATGTGTGTAATTAAATATTTATCAGGCAAAATTTTAAACAATTTGTAATCAAAAAGGATTTTTGTTAAAAATCATATCATTTTCAAAGATAACATCAAGCATGTTTAGAATTTAGTGCCAAAAGCTTTTAAACAAGTTTGATTTGAGAAACATTGGAAAATATTTGTTCTTTAGGAACAAATAGTATATAATTTATTTTAAGCCAATTTACGACACTTTTATTTCTCTAAATTAATACAAAGTTGGACTCAAAAATAAAGCCAAATTTCTTCAAATCGATTTTTAAAATGAACAGCAAATGTCGTTTTTCAAGACTTTTTCAGTTTCATTCGTTTTTGGCCAGAATTTTCAACTTTATGTCAAATTCAAAAACATCTATGACTTGTCATATAAGATAACGTTTGAGAGCATCTATTTTCACTTAAATCTCATACTATTTTGCCGTTTGATTTAAATCAATAAAATTATAGCATTCCTGACACAAGTTATCTTTGAAATCAAATTCAACATTTATTATTACACTCATTCCGTAAGAATTTATTATAAGAATGCAAAACTTTGTAGCAATCACTCATTCTCGAAAACATTATTTTATATCATAAGAATTGTGATCAACTCTATTTCAAATTCATGCCAACTAATGATTTTCTTTGAATGTAACAGTCATGCATTAAAACAAAGTTGATTATTTAAAAATCTATATTTTTATTAAAAATAACCAGGAATAAATTATCAAGCAAAGGAATATATATATATATGTTCTATATCTATTCTTATTATATATATATTAAACAAATTAATTTAAAAATATTATAGATTAAATTTTTACCAAAAGAAATCAATTAATTTGTTCGTTTAGATAAAATATATTTTGTGCAATATTTTTAATTATATGATAATTAGCTTGTCTCTAAAATCTACTAGTTTATAATACTATTTTTGCAAATTAAACTTTTGTTAAAACTTATTGCTATTAGATTTTCACTAAACATCCAATTTAAAAGCTTAAAAATATTACAATGATGATAAATTTTTCATAATTGAATCACTTGACAATTAAACAGCCAGAAGCAATTTTATAAATTAATTAAAATTTCAACTATAATTTTTCCACTATAAATCAAAATGCTAATATTAAAAAATTTATTTTAAATTAAGCCATTTCAAAAATACACTGGCTAAGCTAATTTAAATTCAAGTAGCACTTGGTAACATTTGAACCGAATGCCTACCATAATAATGCATACAATTGGCAAAAAGTGCCTTGCTTGGTTGTTTGGTTGTACAGTATGATAGTATGATAGTATGATTGTGTTTTGGGAATCTCTGCACTCCTTACTGAAAATGCCTTCATTTTTGGATAATAAACGAATTGAACGGCAAATGTGAAACACAAGTCATAAATAATACATATTTAATACATAGCTGTCATAGATGTGTGAAAATCATAAGCTTTAGCTCATAATCAAAATGAATAATTTGTAGTGAGATTTGTAGCGATTGTTTTTCAAGTAAAGTTCAACAAACCTGTGCCGGGAATAGTAATGTTGCGCTTTTGAGATGATATTCCGGTCGGATATTCTTTTAAATATATGTGATATTTGTTAATCCGGGAATTGCCGCTGAATGGGGGCGCCCACAACACCCGAACCGAGCGACTGGTTATGTCGTCAACTTTGACATCGAGCGGAGTGTCGGGCGGTTCTGGTCGTCAATCAATTGACAATTAAATATAAGTCAAATTTGATATATAAGTATATCCATGTTTTTCAATAGTAAACTATAATCGATCGATACCTTGAACTATAACTTGAATACTCGTCTCATCCTTTCCATAAGCATTAGATGTAATGCATTGATAGAGCGCTGAATCGCTTCTATCAATCGATTCAATCACTAACTCAGAAGTGATTCCTTCGTTCATTACTGTCTCTTTAATACTATATCTAAGTTATCGATAAAATTATTGGAAAGAAATTTATAGAAAACGATAAATCAATAGTAATTCTTCAATAGCTTCAGTCGAATATTAGATTAATTGAAAAGAAATATTTAATTGAAATCCACAAAAAGGGATATTCTTTTGATAATACAGTACTATAAATACTACTAATAATAATGTAATAATCGGAAAGCTTTAGAAAAATGCTATTAATTTAATCAAAATATTATTGCAAACTTATATAATGGCATTTTTGAAATTCTCGAAATATAGTGTAAAATGCGATAACATTAGCGATGATTAATAATACGAATACCTTGGGTTCAAAAGGTCCGGATTTATGAGTTGTTTGTCTCTTTGCCAATCTATAGTTATTGGCCGCTCACCACTGGCCTCGCAAACCAGAACCGCCTTTTGGTTTCGTTGGAATGTCTCGGCTCTGAATTTGCTCCTAAAACGGGCCGAGACTGTAGTGGTGGTCGTTTGGCAGAAGGAATGAATAGAAAGGAAAAATTGATCAGTTTTTTGAGTTCGAAACCCGAAATGACAGAACAGTATTTGTTTTGCTTGTCTTCTCACTTACTGTGAACTTGGATACGAATTATTTTACTTAAATCGGGTTCTATTCCATTCGAAACATGACATAAATAAAGTCCAGAATCCTTTTTGTCAACAGTCTCTATAAACAGAGTTCCGTTTTCGTAGACTTGCATTTGGAATGTGCTCTGTATTGGCCTGTATTGTAATTTTATGCCTGAGTGGGAAAAAAGTCATTTCAATCTTCAAACCGATCACAACTCGTACTCGTTTTCATCAAACATATTAATCCATACAATGAGAACAAAATCTGATATTCAGCGAAAAAATAATAAAATACTCCTAAGAGTTAAGCCTCAGATTAATTAAGTTGAAAAAACTAATTAAAAAAGATTAATGACTAACATAAAACAATTCGCATTTTTTCACTTTTTGTTTTGTTTAGTTTTTGTTTCACATTATAGAAAATTATTGGTTTGAACGCAAAATTAATTTTATAGAATGCAAATTAGACTTACTTTGGGTTCTCTTCCACTGAACCCTGGGTTGGGGGAAGCCAGTAGCGGCGCAGTCGACCCAAACACTACTGCCCTCAACCAGGTCAATGTGGTCGGTTGGCTCTATTATCCAACGAGGCTTTTCTGCAAATTAATTTTTAATTGACTTAATTATTAGAATATTGTCATATAATTGCAATTATTATTTTCGAAAAAGGCTTTCAATATAATAAAGAATCGCTTTTAGTATAATCTGAACAAAATTTTATTCTGCTTTCTGTACAAAACGCATCCAATTCTACTCAAGTAGAGCACCGGTAGAATTGGACCAGAAGATAATGAAACCATAATTACCGTGTATTATCATTTGAGTGCTGTGTTTATCTTCTCCGACATCATTAATTGCAAGACACGTGTAATTCCCTTCACATTGAATAAGAATTTAGTTAATCAAACGATTAATAATTGACTAAAATGTTATTTTCTTTTTATATATTAATTTTTAGTTTTCGAATTCTTAAATACAAGTTTTATGACAAAAAGACGTAAATTATAGTTTTATTTATATTATGTAATTTTTTTAATTTATGATTTTTTTTGAAAATAATATTTTTTATATAAATTTAAAACATCTTTATATCGAATAAATGGCATAAATTCAAATATGTTTCTAAGTAGAATGCACTAGTACACTATGTACAGTACTGTAACAGTATGTATGCATATAATAGAAATGCAATCTATTTTAATCAAAAAATACTTTATTTTTATACTGAAAAACATATTTTCTCTAAAGACTATACAGTATTTCTGTGATTTTTTTTTATTAGAATATCTTTTTTTCTCATCTCTACTGCATATAAATTCTGACATTTAGAACATTGGCATCAAAAATGAGCTTGATATTAGGAGATATATGAATTATTTATGTGTTTTATGTTAATTATTAAACAATTTGATCGAAAGATCACTTACCCCTCTGTTTCTTAGTAACGATCTCAAAGAGCAAAGTGGATGAATAGTCAGTCAAATGATGGACTTTAATCAATGAGTTGTCTTCTTCGATCATCTGGTCATTATAGAGCCATTTGATAGTGAGGGGTGGGTCGCCTCTCACTACAGTGCATGTAATGGACAGTCGTTGTCCCGTATGGACTAATGATGGCACTATAAACGGCTCTATCACTGGTTTTTCTGCACAGTTAGACACACCGGACGACCGGACGAGTGAAAGATGAGAAATGCAATATTCAACGAATTAGAATCAGATAATGGCTTGTAGTGGTCAGTGATAAAAACGTACATTAAATGATAATTTAATATAAGTTAATATGTAATACATTCTCTAATCAATTCTGCAATTCTGTATAATATAAATATTTAGAGAATTGTGTAATACCTCTGACTGTTATATAAAAATCTCGTTTTGATATATCGCCCTTATATTTGGCAATACAGGAGTATCTAATCGGGAGACAAATAATTAATTAAGTTTTAATTTTTAGGCATTTTTACAGCAATTTATATTTGTTTTAATTTTAATTAATAATGAAATTAAATTTATAGCTTTTCTAAATAAATTTAAAATGTCTGAAATTTTATAGCTTTTAGAAAATTAAATGTTAATTAAATTAAAGCTAATATTCAATTATACGACCGTTATGTGCATTCCTAGCAATTGTGGTATAAATTCTTTTTAATTCTAAATAATGCTAAATATTTTACAAAATAATAAATTACTTAAATTTTTAAACTTTCAAAAGATAATACTTGCATTTTAGCTTAATTAATAATTTAAAAAAAACATTTTATTCTTTCAACAAAAAACGGCTTTTAAAAAATATACATAGTTTAATAAATAATTTTGCTAATTCTTTTTTAATAGCTTGTTTGTTTAGGAATTTTAAACTTATATATATATAAATTTAATTGATGAAATGTTTTGGGAATTTAAAAAGGGTTTGGGAGAAGACGAGTGTATCACTTTTAAGCGACTTTTGTCAGAGTTAGCGAACGTCAAGACTGAGACCACAAAAAAATATAATAAAATGAAATAAAATAAAGTGATTTAAGACAAAGTGTTAAAATAAAGAGATTTGAGAATCGCTTTACTCTCGATTCAAGTCTTTTATTTCAAGTCTGAAAATCTTATTAAGAAAAACAGTGATAAGAAGTAGACGACAAACAGAGAAAGAGAGAGGAATGAAGAGGAAGGGGAGAGAGAGGGAGAGAGCGGTAGAGAGAATAGAGAGAAGAATATAGACGTATAAGCCAACCTTCCTCCATCTGTTTCCCGGGAGAGCTCTCGCACACTCAGTGTTCCGTTTGTATGAAGTGTTTGTCTGTGATTGTCGGGCAGAACAACTCCATCTGAAATAACGAATTGTTTTTGAAAAAACAAAATTACATAAAAAACCAAATTTTGCATTTGATTTATGTCTGTTTCGGAGCTAAATATAACAATAATCTAAAAGACGTTTACTCTTTTCCCATAGGATTTCATCGACACTTCCCCCGACCGGACATTTCAGATAAATCGTTTGATGCGCTACTAATGTCATGTTTGGGATGTGTCGGACGAACGGAGGGCCCAACACATAAATGTTAGCGCTATAGCGAACATTGGTATGGTGTGAGCGGGCCAGGCATGTCCATTGGCCCCCATGTTCGGTGTCAATGGATGAGATATTTACAAATGATATCACATTTGAATGTTTGGTCACATAATCGCCATAACGTATTCCACTCAACTCACTGATGGACAGCTCATCCAACAACCAAGTGATCATTGGTAGAGGAGTTCCCGTAGCCATACATTTTAGAGATACCGATTCTCCCGGTCGTAGTTCTTGGGCTTTAAACACTTCCAAAAATTTTGGCAATTCTTCTAATTTGGCAAAAATAAAATTAAGAATTTATTTCTCATTTTTATGCTTTTAAGCTGTGCTTAGGCCAGAAGTCTAGTCATTACCTGAATGGGCCAACAGGTCAGTTGCCTCTACTTTGTTGTTAATAATTGATTTGAAACAGAGGAAAGAGAACGATATTATTAGATAAAAAAACAATAAAATTGATATTAAAAACCATTAATTTATATATAAAACACAGAACCGAAAAATAAAGCAAACATTAAGTTTTTATATTCGAATTTCCTATCCTTTGCATTCCCACCCATTCCTATATTAATATAGAGAATATTCTCTATTTCTATAAATTATAGCAATTGAATATTATTTTTTGCCGCACATATAGTTTGGGGAATTATTGAAATACTTTATATCAATAATAAAAAAGTGATGACCGGGATAAGTTTGAAAATTGCAATCATTAACATCAATAATAAACAATTCTTTGGCAATAGTACTATTCGAGTGTCGAATCTTATTCTCTTAGATATCAAATTTCATTAAACAAAATGGAAAAAAATCAATTTTTTAGAGCGCTTTTTCATCTTTTTTATTGCAGACATTATTTTAAATAAGTTGAGTTCAACCAATAGAAGCAATCTTTTAAAGCCATCGGAAGTATTAAAAAACTCCTAAAACTTTTCTTTCTATTTCTTAATATTTTTTCTTTTAAGTTAAATCTCATATATATTATTCAATGGAAGAAATTAATTGAATTTTTTAAATTTTTATCGTTTAACTCAGATAATATTTTATGTTTACTAAATAACTTTCACTTTTCGTTTAAACATAAAAAGTCACTTAAAAGTCATTCAAAATTTTATTTATAAAAGAATAAATTCAATTATTATTTCACATTTGAGTTTAATTTATGATAGTTCAATTAAATTTGATAAATGAATAAGTTACTCAAATATATAGATAAATTTAGAATAACTAAAAAAATTGCAAAATTTAAATAAAAATTCAGAAAATTGTAATTCCAATCCTTAGATAGCTTTGAGTTAAAACAAATAAATATCAAAGGATTTTGTCAACTGAATACAGAATAAAAAATTTTGAAAACAGTAATGAATAAAATATTTGAAATATTTTCGACTCATATGATTGAAAGCATCAGAAGTTTTATTAGAGGAGAAAAATTAGAGTACAAAAGTACAAAAGCCACTCAGCGTTTGTGTAAAACAACTGCTTCTAAACCTGAATGCGACACAACATAAGGCAATCTAATTGAACGTAATATAAGTTAATTTGCATTAAAAATGTATGAAATTCTAATCAAATTATTGTCTCGTTTACAGCGTTCAACGAAAAGCTTTCAACGATTTTTATTCATATATTAGTTTAGGGAATAAACAAGATTCTAGAGTAAAAAATCTTCCTATTTAAAAATAATCCTTATTAGAGATGTTTGTCGCAAAATAAGAAACCATCACAAGTCAGCTAAAAGAGAAAATACTTTTTAAAGTATTTCTATGAAAGTATGTTTGAGAAAAAAATTGGCCAGATTACTATCTGCTCACTATATTCCTATCTTTTGTTGAATACCTACACAAAAATAAATATTATTCTGAATATAAAGATTTGAACGAATGAATCAATGAATTTCAATCCTAAAAATCTATATAAGTTTTGAATGACATTTGAGTTCTGAAGATATAATTCAGAAAAGATGGCTCTATATGTGGAGGAAGAATGTCTGAATGTAAGAATGATAATGAAACTATGACTATTGCCAAAGGTGTTTGAAACTGCAACTATTGTAACAGTTTTTATGTATTGGTTAACATTACATACTATTTAGTTATTGACTAAAATTTGTTTAAATATTCTTTTCTTTATATCTCTCTATAGGATAGGCCATCACTTAATGGCCTCACGAGTGGTCATCACTGCATGAGTTCCAGAGCTGGTCTATAGACGTGTTCAGTACTCTTAGTGCTCGAACACCAGTCTCTGGGTAGAAATGAAACGTTCAATTCGTACATCACTTTTACATTACTCTTAAACTATATTTTTGTGCTGTTGTTGGAGATCATAAAAATATATTGTCTGCGATTAAGTGGAGTAAATGACTGTCTATTTTGAATTTCTTTACCCATATATCTCTATATTCTCTATATACTGAGTATTGCATCGAAATAAAGCTATTTCTTAGACTAAATCTCCAGAACTAAGACCTTTTCATTTTTCATACTATCAGTTTGTATATAACAAAACAAAATATAATTTCTCTGAAAATCTCCAGTTCTTATAGGATATGAGCCAAGAATTTATTCAAAAATCAATTATACGATAAAATTAATATAACGAACAATAAATCTTTTAAACGCAAACTTTATTAACACAAATAAAAAATTACTGTAAGAGTGAGTAATCCATCGAATAGTATGTGTGCCAGAGATTTGTGCTAAAGAATTGCAATATAGAAGTATAGAAAAGAAATAACACAATGGGACAGAAAAGGCATTATTAAAAAAGCTATTTTGCGCCAACACTACTGTACTAATGATAATCAATACAACACTAAATTTCTCTTCTCTTCACTCACTTTCCTATTCTCTCCTATTCTCACAATTGTATGCATTTATCGAAATGCAGACCAAAACTCATTATATTATGTGAAGCAAAATATTTAAAATTATGAGTTAATTCTCTTCCTCTCAGTTTCTATCAAAAAAGTTCATTTGACTAAACATTTTAAAGCGTAGAGTCATTGAGCAAAACTGTATTCTAATGAGAGACGAAAAATGCTTACAAAAGCAGATAAAAATAGAATTAAACATTAAATTGTTGGTTATTATTCTCTATGTGAGATGTGATGACTAGAAAAGAATGAATAGAATTATAAAATCAATAGTTTTTGTTTTGAAAGCGCTCTTTAAATATTATGAGCTTAACATTTCAGAATTTTGGCCAAAAATAATAAATAATGAATTTTTAAGCATATAATCCTCTAATTTGAATATAAAACTTCAATCTTATTCAAACGAATAGTTATTTTTTAACAAAAGCAAAAATTGATTTACTCTTTCATATATTTTTTAGTCTATTACAGTATATAAGAATCGATATTTTTTGTTGAAAAAAACATTTTCTTTTTATTGAGTATTGCATAAAATTTTTATTACTCTTTATATAAAAATTTATGTCAAATATTGATTGAATGCTCGGAAAAGTTATTTGCGGTAATCAACAAAAGAAAATCATTTTTTTATATATTTGTTTTTATCTAATAGTTGTTATTAGTTTATAGACTCTATTGTATATATAACGCTCTATAACAATGTTAAAGAATAAGGAATATTCTGTAAACTCAACAGAGTTTCAGAGTTTCTTTATTTCTATGACTATAGTTAGACAGCACTAGTACTTAGAGCATAGCACAGGCATAGCACTGGCACTCAGGAAACAATCACTTGTAGAAACATTGGATGACGTTCTTTATAAAACAACATTAATAATCGTTATAATCATTACTGGAGTAGATATTATGTATAAAAAGGGATATAAATTGAAAATTTAATTTTATTCTCTTTTTTGCAAATATAGTCTTCACTTCTGAGATGCTTTGTATGCACTTAAGTGCCAATAAGTGTTAAAAGAATAAAATTTAAATAAAATTTCAATTAATGACGCGCAAAACAAAACTTGTGCCTGTTTAATAGTTATTCTTTCAATATATCTAACTGTTCCCAATCGAAGATTAATGAACTCACAAATGAGTTCATAATATAAATATTTTATTATTTCATAATCGAATAAATTGTATAATTTAGTAAATTATTATATATAAAAAACTCTATATTAATGATTCAATGAGTAGTTAAAAGAAAATTTTTAAAAATCTTACTTTAATGACACGATTCTAATTAATAGACTGAATAGTGATGAGAGAAAAGTAATAGAAAATGAAGAGAGAGAGAGAGAGAGAG
>JAQFXP010000727.1:0-25194 GCA_034693685.1 Belba bartosi
AATGTGAACATCATTTCGACATTGAGTTTGAATTTGTTTTTTGATTTTCCAAAAAATTAATTAAATAAATAAAATAAAAATTTATCACAAATTATGATTATATGTCACATAATCTTTGTTTAAATAATTTTAATATTTTATATATTTTTATAAAAACTATTTTAATAACAGAAAACATTAATTATTTCAATCAATTAATTAATTCAATAATCAAATTAACAAAATTGCAAATCAGTTCATATTCGGCCCAATTGTTTCAATTTAGTCAACAGTTCATCGACTGATTCGACTTTAGCGCCGGACTCTCTCTGTGCCGGCACTTCCACAGACAAGATCTCAATTCTGAGCCCGATATCTACGCCTAAGAATTTTGTTATGAATTTTAAATTTACCAAGTTGAATTTCATGTTACTGTTACGTATATTGTACAGTAATTATGTAAATATTAAATATGTAAAAATGCAAACAAATAAAAAACTATTTCAAAACAAAACTAAATTATTAGAACTTTAATGTTATTCTTTGAAATATAAATTAAAAGCAATTTCTTTATTAGTGATAATTATTAATGTTTTATTAGACATCGATAATAAAACTCTTCAGTTAACTGGCCCTGACTTACAATTCTGTACTGAATCAGCTTGCTGAATTACTCTATAATATATATATTTTTTAAATGTAAATATTTTATCTTAAAAAAGAGAAAAAATGACATTATTTTGCTACTTATATTAATTTTCTTGTTAAATAAATTTGTTTGTACGGTAGTTATAAACAAGTAAATTTTAATTTTTTAATAATTGGTTATCAAGTTTTGAAAGTCATACTTAAATCTTTGATGCCCAACTCAAATTAAAAAAGCTAAGATTCTTATTATAATTTGTGTACAATTTTTACTACAAAACTTTTCTGAATGAGATTTGTAAATAAATAAACCACGATAATTAATCAATTAAAAATAAAAAACAAAAACATTGTTACTCTTATTTTACTCTATTTCTTAATAATCAAAGGTTTTATTTATACGATGCTTTTGTCTTGATCATCTGATTAACAATTTCTTATTAATATTCTCATACATTGTGTGTTCGTTTGTTTATATAAAGACTATCCAAAGTAGAAGTAAAATTTGCCCCCGTTTATATATATTTTATAACTTTAATACGTATACGTAATCTACGTATGAACTCAATTGGCAGTCTACTATAACTCTTGAGTCCTAGTTTGCTATAGCAAGTCCAGAGTTTTAGTAGATTGCCAATTGAATTAGTACGCAGATTACGTATACGCATTAGAGTTAAAATATATATATATATATATATATATAAGAGGGCAAATTCTACTTCTAATTTGGATAATCTTTTATAAACAAATTCTCAATTAATTGTAACATTATTTGCAATTGTTTTCTATTATGAATTTTATGTTCTGAATGTTTAACTCGTGACTATAAACTTAGTATAGAAAACGTAAGTAATAATTGACTCTAGGAGTCAGAGTTGGGCATCAGAGCTTTAAATTAATTGTTACAAATAAGATGCTTACTTATCTACTTTTATAAACTAATACCATGCTTATTTGAGCACGATTAGCTCATTTTCTGCAAATAAAAAATTAGTATTTTAAGAAATTTATCCAAAAATAATCAGAATATTTTGCAATTATTTAAATTTGTTAACTATTAGCAAATTAAAATTTGGCAAAAATTAGAAAGATATAAACTTGCAAACAATACCGGACTACCTGTATTAACAACTGCCATACTCTAAACATCGGCATTTATTTAATAAGCTAGAATAATTCACATTATTAATTATAAATTAATTAATAATTAGGAAAATGTGTTTAAATTCTAAATTTAATTTGATCTAGATCACATCTGCTGTCAGACTTATATCGAGTTGTGATTGTTTTGCAGACTTTTTACTCAATATTTGGATCAAAATTAATAAAAGCATTAGAATTGTGTCAATATTTATCTTATTTTTATTTTTCATTTAATTTAATATATAACAAAAATGCGATTAAAAGTAATAATTTTCTTAAAATTGGCGGTTCTGCTGGTGTGCAGCGCAGGTATGTCTTAATTGTAGTCTAAACCATCTGAAGGTATATTTGATTGATTTCAGGAACAGAGACCGAAGAAGTAAAGAACAGTTCGTCTGTTGGCAACTCTTTTATGACACTTAACTTCAATCAATACATACATCAAACGACTTCTCAAAATGGCTCAAACCTGACGAGTGGTCAGTCGTCGAACGACTTACTCAAACCGGTCTATCATTTATACGAATTACTAAATGACGCCAATTCTCACAACTCATCTAAACTCGATAATCAGACATCGGGTTCACCATCGGTGTCAACAGTTCAACCTGAATATCAACCTTTGATTCGACCTTATATTCGGCCTTATATTAGGCCATATATTCGACCTTATATTCGGCCATACATTCGACCATATATTCGGCCATATATTCGACCTTATATTCAGCCATATGTTCGACCTTTGATTCAACCCCTAATTGAAGCAAATTTTCATTCGGAAACAGAGATTGAAAATGTGACGAATAATATCGCCAATGCTTTCAATAAATTCTTAATTTAGTAATTTTAAAGTGTACTCAAAGTCAAATGCAATTTCAGATTCAAACCTAATTTATTAATAATTGCACATTTTTGTAGTTTATTATTTAAAGTATTAATACTATTTGTAATTAAAAGTTTTGATTTTTTTTATGAAAGTATTATAAAATAATTAATGTAAAAATAAATAAAAAAGTTAGATATTTATTGAATTTATTGATTTATTTTACAGAATTTAAAATAGAATTTAGAGTAAAAATATAATAATTTTTATTTATTAACTGAAAAACTCGAATATATGTAATAATTAGTTTAAAACATTATTCGGCGGAAGTTCGGGATCGGTTGCATTGTCTGTATTGTCTTTGCATGAAATGAAAATTTTGAGATTCCATACATAAGTGGTAATGATTGCACAAATGTTGACAGTAGCGAGTATTACGAATGAATATAATAGGACTTTATTGTCGAAATCTCTACTCATATATATCACTACAACACCCGAAACACCGAAAATATTTCCAATTATGAAAACCATTAACAGATAATAAAAAGAAATCTGACTCCAGATACCAGTGCCGAAGGTTAGCGAAAGTTTGTGTTTTATATACAGTCTATAAACCAAAATAACCACAATTTCTACCAAAAACGACAGAATAGTCGATAGAAATACCGATAATAACGAATCGGAATCGATTGCATTGAATAGCGCTTCGATCAAAACCAATAAATTGAATGACATATAGAGGAAAATTAAGAGTTCATTCAAATCAATCAATTTAATCCGTGCTTTGTCTTCATAATCTGGATTCCACTTCTGGGGCCGGCACTTGATCAGAAATCTATCAATGGATTGAGTGGGCGGTAAGATCTTAATCTGGTCTTCGATTGGTATAAAATAATGCTCTTCAGTATCAATGCCAACAATTTCCATATAATACAAATATATTGAACCGCTTCGACCAGATATGACAACGGATGCGGCCCCGAAGTCGATTCTTTCGCGTCGGTTCAGAATCACTTTAATCACTTCCCTTTCCTTTCGACTCAAACCCCTGATTCTGGTCAGAAGTATCATTCGGACAGTAAATGTGATTAAATACTTGGGTGGATCACTCGAGTCATGGATTCTAATGATAAGCGTATGTTTACTAAAGTTCACATCTTTGCGAGACTTTGGGTTTAATACGATTTTTAAATAATATTTGTATTTGACTTCATTTGGTTTGCAATCGTTATATATGTCATAAATGTCTGAACGAGAGAACCAATTCGATACGAGCACTGATATCATCACTAGAATCCAGAGCGCCATTACTATGAGGCCGGGAACCCAATCGATTAACCAAACCATAACCGACCGATTGATTGACGATTGAAGTATAAAATATATCGGTTTTAAGAGAATGAGTCAAAACATCAATTGAGTTAATTAACTTCAAACTATTAACCGAATTATTAAATTGAATCAAATATTGATAATTTCGAATATTATTACGAATTAATGAATTCAACAATAAAAGAGATAAATCACGAGAAGAGGTAAAAAAGTAATATAAAAGCCTATCAATCAATTGGAGACTAAATAAATTGAATGCTTTCGGCAATCAATCAAACGATTGTTCAAATAATTGAATGCTTTATAAATACATTTATTGAGTTTCATATCCATTATAAGAGATACAAGTTTTGAGTTTTTGTCCACAAATAGCACAGTTTGGGTGCAATACAAACATAGAAAAGTAAATTTGAATTTTAAAATAAAAAGTTTACAAAATATGTGAAAACTTTTTTTTTATATTAATAGCAAAAAATGTATACAAATAAAAGCAAATATATTAAAGACATTTGACTTAAAATAGAATTTCTATAAATGGCATAAAAATAAATTCTAAAAATTTTGTTTTTCTTATCTAATAATATAAGAATACGAATATATGTATACATTGTTCGTGTCGTCAAAACAACTTAATAATAGGTTTCCTTCTCAACCCAACCGCCAGGATTGCGGCGCAGTATATATCTCCTGATCTCATCGTAAACAAAGATCAGTATTGAAAAAGGTATGGCCACTAACCACCAGCTGAATCTATTGGCACAGGCAGATGTGCACGGGTCAGATCATACAATTGCATTAATAAATTGCTGCAGTATTACCGGTAATACAAATATTAATATTAAACTCAATACTAATACTCACTTCATTGGATACATTCGAAGTGCTTTATCCATACCCGGGCCGTAAGAGAGAATAGCGGCCAAAACAGTCTCAAACAACAGACCAAAGTTGAGCACATGATTGCTGGAACGGGATATACATAATTAAGTATTGAAATAAACTAACTAAATATGACAACCACTCACTCCATTCCCTGATGAACTAATGAGTTTCGACGAGTTTTACATATAATCAGATCCGCCCATTGGACGATCACTATCTGTTCCGACAATTCAAACATTAAACCATTATTTGAGACAAAATTCAAATCAAATTTAAAGATAAAAACAAACCGAAATGAAGAACGCAGTGTGGCACGTGAACTCTAACACTTTCCGGTCGTTGTATGTCTGTAAAGCAATTTGACATAAAATGTGTTCAATTAAATGTAAAATACATTATAAATAATTTCATTAATTTAATCACAAGGTTTTTACCCATTCCTGTCCATACGAGTCCATAACATCATTGATGGCCTTCGAGTCCCAGTCCTTTCTGATGCCCAGTAAGTCATTCATCCAAAACCCGTTTTCACCCATAATGACGAAGTATGTGAAGAAGCCGGCGCTGGCCTGCATCATGCCAATCTGCCCGTACGACATTGAGATCAACCGCTCGTTTACTAATTTATCATTTTTCGCATCCCTGGGCTTCCGCTTCATTATATCGCTCTCTGCCTTCTCATAGGCGAGTGAAATGGCCGGAACCATATCTGTGCCCAAATCGATGCACAGAATCGTAACTGTGCCCAACGGGAGGGGTATATCCGCTAATATGAACACAAGGAAGGGAGAGATCTCTGGTATGTTAGAGGTAAGAGTGTAAGCGATGGACTTCTTGAGATTGTCGAATATGAGTCTTCCCTCTTCCACACCCGTCACTATCGATGCAAAGTTGTCGTCCAATAGGATCATATCCGCCGCTTGTTTCGACACATCAGAGCCGGCGATACCCATAGCTATGCCGATATCTGCTCTCTTGAGAGCGGGTGAGTCATTGACGCCATCCCCAGTCACGGCCACAATCGCGCCCTGACGTTGACAGCCCTCGACTATAATGAGCTTTTGTTGGGGAGAAGTCCGGGCGAACACAATCTCCGTGTGATGATGAAGCAGATCATCCAACTCCTCGACCGGCATATCCTTGAGCATTGCGCCGTGAATTATGATAGCCTTGGCCTGTCTCGGGTCAACCTCTTCGACTGGAATATTCATTCTCTTTGCGATATCATCGACCGTTTCGTTCCCTTCAGAGATAATACCGACCGCTTTGGCAATTGCGTGGGCAGTGATCGGGTGATCGCCGGTAACCATAATTACTTTGATTCCAGCGCTTCGGCATTTAGCTACTGCATCGGGAACGGCAGCCCTGGGCGGGTCTATCATTGAGATTAAGCCAAGAAATCGCAATCCAGTCAATGGAAAGTTATTGTCTTCGCTATTAAATTCATAGCCTTTCGGATAATCTTCTTTTGGTAGTCTATAATCGCAAAAACCAATCACTCGCTCTCCCAGTCCTCCCAACTCGAGGTAAGCATTATTGAAAGATTCAGCCCAACTCTCATCCAGGTCCACATCTTTGCCATTCAAGTAAATCGAAGTACATCTTTCTAATATCCTCTCCGGTGCCCCTTTCATGCAAAGCAGGTAATGGTCTTTAGTGCCATCAACGCCGCCCTCGACTTCATGTATAGTCACGTGATATTTGTTGGTTGAGTTGAACGGAATTTCACAAATCTTTTTGTTCTTCACTCTATAAGTCGGAACGTTTCCGACCGCCAGTTCCATACACTTGAGTATTGCCGACTCCGACGCATCTCCAGTGCACTCGCGTTTCATGACAGGAATGTGGTCCTGGCCGGGGAGAAACTCAGCCCGGGAACAGAAACAGGCCACTCGTGATAAGGCTTTCCATACAAGCGATGATTTGTCAAACGAAACGCCTTTTATTGAATCAGATTTTGTTATAAAATTAGTTTAAACTAAAATAAAAGTGTCTTTTAATAAATAATAAAATCAATTCAAAGACCTGTTTGTTCTTCAGTGGTGTCCGCGTCTACTATTTGATTATCAAACCAGAGATGAGAAACAGTCATTCGATTTTGAGTCAGAGTTCCGGTTTTGTCCGAACATATGGTAGAGGTCGAGCCCAGGGTTTCCACTGCTTCCAAGTTCTTAACCAAACAGTTCTTACTGGCCATACGTTTGGCGGTCAGAGTCAGACATACAGTGACTGTTGCCAACAGACCTTCCGGTACGTTAGCCACGATTATACCGATGAGGAATATGACCGCATCTAACCAGTGGTAGCCCAGAGCGAAGGCTATGATGAAGAAAGAGACGCCCAGAAAGACGGCCACTCCGGTGATGATGTGAATGAAGTGAGTAATCTCCTTAGCAATGGGTGTGTCTCCCATCTCCAGTCCCGACGCTAACCCAGCAATACGACCCATAACTGTTCGGTCGCCAGTGTTTATAACAATGCCTCTACCGGTGCCCTCAACACAATTGGTTGAAAAGAAGGCAACGTTTTTGGTTTCCAATGGGTTTTCATTCGTGCATTCGGGAGATCGGGACTGCGGTTCGGATTCACCCGTAAGGGACGAGTTGTCAACTTTGAATCCGTGCGCTTGTATTACACGAATGTCGGCCGGAATACGATCTCCGCCTTTCACTTCAACCACATCGCCCAGACATACCTCTTCGGCCGGTATTGTATACTTTTGGCCATTTCGGACAACTGTTGCGTACTATTGGTTGTCATTATCAGTCAATTGATTAATAAATTGATTGATAAATAAAATTGATTTGAATTTCTGATATTTGTTTGGAATGCTTTAAAAAGTTTCGAATACGAGTAATGCAAGTAATAGCTACGAGTAAGCTATAGCCTATAGGTTAAGTTCTAGAGACTAAACCACATTAAGCTTACTTGATAAATTAATTTATAACTCTATATAAGATAACGGTTATTAAAAGTAAAATATTCTTAAAGTAAATTAGAATATACGGTAAATAAATAATAATTTTTCAAATTAAAAATGGTTTTTCTTAGAAGAGAGTATTTTCTTGTAGACAACCTTCCACTCAAGCGATTAAAAATCAATTAAAATACAATTAACTCTAAATTAACTGATAAACAATAGTTTGCGTTTCTATCTAATTAAGTTTCTAAAACTTGTAATAATATGCACTATAAAACATAGCTTGGTGGCATGATACCCTGGCTATTCCTCTATTATCTATTGTCTCGCATTTGTAATTCATTTGAAAAATCCATTGAATAACTCATAAGTCGTATCGAAACTCAAAATCTAATAATAGATATTATTTTAAGCCAAGCGTTAAGATAACAACAGATGAACGAAATTTTACAAATAATTTGTCGAAAAAAGTTTTTGTCTATATTTACGACATTCTTTTCAATAGATTCTTGTCTCTGTTATTATATATACTTAAGTATCTCTAATGTAACTCAACTCTACATGTATTCGCAATTCGAACAATAGACAGACATAACTCTAATTCAATGTAAATTCAATTTTCAATTCAAACTAAAATTCAGTTTTCTTTCAAATTATCTAAATCTTAATGATTCCAAAAGTTATAACTTATATATAAAAAACTTTCAGATTTATGAAAGAAAAATATCTATAAACACATCAGTTAACTATTAAAGAAACTTTTTTTTATCTAATAAAAACTATTTGAAAAACTAGTTTTTAGTAAAATTGTATAAATAGGTTCATTTATTAAGTTATCATGTTCAAGTTTTTTCGAACATATTTTTAATATCGACTTTTGAAACGTTAACCCAAACAACAAAAAGTCTATTCAGTACTTGAAAGAGACAAACGATTTAGTATTGAATGAAAACAAGGGATGAGTTAACACTATATCTTCAATACTCTGTTACTAATGTATATCATATTAGAAGTTAATTCAGAATTACTAAATTGAAAACAATTTTTGCATTTTATGTTAGTATTCAACACAAAAAAAAATTACAACTAAATTAATATTAATGATAATAAAAACCTGAATGAATAGAACTTTTAATAACTATAGCTTTACGTCAAGTTTTTGTTGTTGTTGTCAAGAAAATAATTTTATGTATCAATGCCACAATAAATAGCTTTCATTATATCAATATTGTTAAGCTTTACTTGCTTGGGGGAGGGAAGGACAGAGTGAGGGGAGGGCAGCTTATATGAGCAAAAACTACTCTATGCTCTTCAATAGAATTCAAATCAAATGAATTAATGATTAGATTTTTGTATAATATTTGTATTGATGTCTAATGCCTTATATTTTATCAGACTATTAGTAATAAACAGACTATTAGTATTCGAATAGTATTAGTGACGCAAACATCCAAACATCGAAACAATCGAAATAATCGATTGATAACATACTTGAGGAATCATATTCTTGAAAGAGTCCATTATCTTCGAACTCTTCGCCTCCTGATAGTAGGAGAAACATCCGGTCACTATCACTACGGTTGCCAACACTATACCCAAATACAACTGGATTTTGGGAACAGATAACACAAGACATCAATTAATTAATTGCAAATCATTTGAGAAAAGTTCAAAAAACTCGAATCAATCATCTCTGAGACGACACTTAACCGAATCGAATGAGTCATTCATTCAAATAACGATGACTTACATTATCATCCGGTGCCTCTTCGGAGGAACTGGCCTGAATGGAGTAGGCGATGAAGCAGAGGATAGCGCCGATCCATAATAGCAGCGCAAAGCCTCCGAATAGGTTTTTACTAAATTTAACCCATTCTGGGGTCCGTTTCGGTGGTGTCAGTGCGTTCAGACCGTCTCTCATCAGGATCTCGTGCGCCTGCTCTGGGGTCAGACCCTAGAGCACACATTCCAATCATATTTAGATCAATTTAGTTATTCATAAGTTTTGAAATACAGTGAATACTGATTACCAAATAATGTAGTCTTTAATGCATTTAAATATTACTAATCTTAGAAACAACTGATAAATAGAATCTATTATTTGGTTAGACTTAGACTTTAGTTGACTTTGCATTGCATTTAAGTTATGTATATAACCCAAAACCCAACACAAAACAAGACAACACAAGAGCAGACACAGCAACGACAATACATACAATGTCCGGATCGGTTCCCAATTGACTGCAGAGGATGTCGAGAGGGATCCGATGCTCTTCCATCGTCACTTCCTTCTTGAGCTCCTCGAGGTCGGCCTTCTTGCGGCCCATATGTGGGCTCTTCTTGTATCGCAAAAGTTTGGGCCGACCTTCGGGAGTGAGGCCATCGTCGGGCACTTCGGGACTGACGGCCAGTCGGTAACTGCCCGTATCGTCGCCTTTGTTGTACTGCATCGTCAGTTCGACCAACACTTATGGCATTAACTACTGTTAACTCACTTTTGTTTGTCTCAACTCAACTCAACTCTCTATTAATTGTCTGTTTGGGAAATGGCCGGCAATTGATGGCAAACTCAGTACAAACTCAGTTAGGAAGTGAGGAAGGAACAATTAATCGCGTGAGTTTGTCTCAAATGTACTTGTTACTTGTTGCCCAACATAAAGTGCTTTTGAATCGACACTCACTTCACTTCATTCACTCATTCACTTATATTATTGACAAAAAAGTTTATATCATATACTGCAGATCCGCCTTCATTCACACACAACATGCCCTAAGGCAGGGGCTATCAGACGTCAGTTTCACACTCTCTAACCGCGTTTTTCAAATAGCTATACGTTTAAACAAATAACGTATTGATATTTTTGTATTTTTGATACCCTATATATATTGATATATTCTTAAAGTAAAATGTTTTAATGTACGGTACATACAGTAGTAGTAGTTTAATACAGTATTATACAAAAAAATTATAATTTTAAAAATAAAATAAAATATTGGACATAAAAAATGATAACAATAAAACAAGCAAGCAATTCATTTATTATTTTGGTTAAGCATTTAAACAGGTTTAATATTTTTAAAATGGTTAGAATGTGATTAACGGCAAATATTTGCTTAAAACTGGATAGATAAATTATAAAGAATAAATTTTTACAAAATTTTGTTTAATTTAAATTAATTGAATTGAATTTAATATTATTAAATTTAAACCGAATTTAGCATTTATTTTTATAATTATTTGCATTTAACAAACTAGAAATTTATCTTAGCTTGACATAACATAAAAATAAAAACAAAAAATAGCAAGGCTAAATTTAAACATAAAGAATTACCAAATAGATTTAAGAATTCCAAATTTAAATGCTTTTATGTTATAGTTTTTATTCATTTAACTCCAAACCCATTAACTCCGATTTATACCTAAGTGTGTGTTTGGAGGAGTGAGGCGGAAGTTGTCCCTTAAAAATAATTTATGTTCTAAAGATTAATGTCATTTAAAAAATTTCTCAATTGACATTAATGGTGATACAGTAACAATCTCTGTTTTGCATAATTTTAAGATTTCATTGTTTTAGTCAAAAATTTTATTTATTTTCCAGTCTATTTAATTGTTAGAGTTAAGTAAGTTAGAGTTCTTAATCCAAACTAAATAACTTTTAAAATAAATAAAATATTTGACTAAATCAATAAAATCTTGAAATTATGCAAAACAAAGATTGTTACCTTATCATCATTTATGCCAATTCAGAAAACTTTTTTTAATATAGCATTAATCCATATGACATAAACTATTTCGTATAACAACTGCAGACACAGTTAGGTATGAATCCGAGTAAATAGTATAAACAATAATTTTTGTTATGTTTGATAAAAGAATTATAGTGCAAAGTTTTTGTCAATAGAATAAGTAATAACAAGTTTCTTTTATGTCATTAATAGTCATATTAATATTTATCCACTAATGGTATAAAAGTTAATGCGTTATTGATTGATTATTGTTTTGTAATAACATATGCTTATTAATTGTGAGATTAAGCCTGAGCTTTAAAAAAATTTCTCAGTTTTAATTTAAAGTATATTTATACATTCATATCAGCTATATGAATATATTAGTTTTTAAAATTTGAAGTTAATGTACATAAGAAATTTTGCATGTTGAGCGAGTTTGTTAAGTTGATTTGATTTAAGATAATAAGAATATTACAGTACATAGCACTTGAAACGATATATCGTTCGACAAATGCAATATATTTGTTACGAATCTATAAGTTGTGAAAAGAATAAAAATATTTTACAATAAATTATCTTATTATCTTAATGTACATAAGTTTTAAATTTGAATTTTGATAGTTTGTAGCAAAGTAAATTTAGTTCTTTCAAAAAAAGACTTTTTAGCTCAAGCTTTCCTAATAATGATCATGCTCATGCTCTTCACTAGTTATGATAAACAATCCCTTTCAATGCATTTAGCGATAAAACTCCCATTTATAACCCCAACCAATAACAGAATCGGCAAACATTTATTTAATAGTAGAATCATCAAGCAAGCTTGTAAGGAGCAAACAGTACAGTATATAATAATTACTTTTTAAAAAGCTAACGTATATACAGTATATTTGTAGTTTTTGAAAGTTGCTGATTCTGTTCAAAATTCAATAAATTCAATCAAATTTGACCCTGACCAAACTATGGTTTTACAGTTACAATATGTCCGCTTTTTGTTTATATACAGTATTGAGTTTACCCTTAAATGCGAACTTGCTTATATGACAAACGTGACCTACATAACACTAGAATTGTTAATGTCTTTGATGATGTGATAATCGTTTAATGAAATCAATTAATCAAATCCTTAAAATAACCGGTTATTTAAAAATTATCTTTAAATATATTAAAAATTAATTAATTTAATTTTAACTAGATTTTGCACATTTAACAAAAATTTTGGTTTTTAAATTTATTTTAATTGTTGCTGTAAATTTAGTCAAGTTGTAAAATATTTTCTTAATTAATAAAATGAAGTGAAATATATTTTATTTTAATATATTTTTTGAAAAATATTATTCAATACATATTTTTAAAAATTTATATCGTAACGAAATTGTGAATGAGAATTACTATTTTATTTTAAATAATTATTTATTTAATAATTGACCTTGTTATCATAAATTCGCCAGATATTGAGAAATTTAGCCTTCTATCGAGGTCATTAAAATAAAAAAAAATTTTGCTGTTCTTATATGGAAACGTGTAAAACAAAATAATAAACCTAGCAAGTTAAAAAAAATAATTACTTAATTTATTAAACAGCTAAAAATTGATCAGCGTACTTCAAATTAAAGTTGAAATAAACGTCACATTTTACACATTGTTTTAACTATGATTGAATTAAAGTAAAATAATTAATAGACTCACCAAATGTTAAACACGTTTTCTAATCTATAAATAAATAGATAGTAAATAAATTTCTAAACGAAAAAGCATTTATGAGATAATTAACAGCAAATAAAGATCTTGTCAATGATTTTTGTGTTAATGTTATCATTTTTATTTAATTTCTGTTTGATTTAATTAGTTTGTTTAATGAGCAGTTGTGCTATAATTTCTACACAAGTGTTAGAGAATATAATAATAATATGATATTACTGTATATCAGTTTACAATCGAATATATTCTTTTTAAATAATATTTGTTTTAAATATATTATTTCTAAACATTTATATATTAATAGAAATTTGTATTTGAATTATGTTTTTATATAACCAAAATCAATGATTGTATTGATTTGTGCTGTTCACAAAATAATTTATTAAAGATTTTAATTGTTTTTTTTTAACAAAAATCATATTTATATTAATAAACTTGATTAAATATATTAATTTAATAGAATTTTTTTCAATTTATTTTCCAAACTTCTCGCTAAAAATTAATACAATTTTTTAAAATCAAGTTATATATAGAAAAAAATGGACTTTTGGTGAAATGGACAAAATTGTTATATTAGTTTCAAACTTGCATTAAAATAAACTTATTTATTTTCCACTTGATAAGTTGTAAAATATGAAATTTCGATTTTATTAACGAGATTTTGGAAAATTAGATTATTCTTAAAATTCAATTATTATTCTTAAACTAATGGCAGTCATAGTCTCCATTGAGTTTGAGTGCGGATACGAAATCCAATCCGAAATTTGATTCGAAAACAAACATTAAAACAAAATATAATAGCATTTGTATAGCAAAAAATTATTGGCAAACACTTAAACTTTGTCATCAAAAACCCATTACTACACCACTATTCTCCTTATCAAATGACAAATCTCTTCAAATTTCAAACCAAAACTTTTTCCGAAAGCTTAAAGTACTGAAGAGATAGACCAAAGATCACAATTTCTTATTTTCCAATTACTAATTCAAAGTCTCATAAAAACTAATTCTTGATTTGCAGTCATATTATTCAACACAAACTCAAAACTTATTACTAAAGAATAGATTTATTAAAACTAAAATAAAAATAAATATCTTTTTAAAAGATGACAAATAGTGAGCAAAAACTTTTGAAATTCTTTTTCTAATATACAGTAATTGACTAAAAAATAATAATTAGAACTCTTTTAATCTTTTAGTAAATAAATAAAATAACGAATTAAATAAATTCTGAATTTTCTAAATAAATGCAATTAATGGTTAAGAATCAGAGAACCAAAACGTAATGAATGGACAGCGCCTTTGAAGCTCATCATTAATAGTAGGTCTCCCTCTCGACCCAACCCCCGGGGTTTCGGCGAAGTATAAACCGGCGAACCTCATCGTAAACAAAGATCAATAGTGAGAAGGGCATGGCAGGGATCCACCAGTTCAACTTGAGCGGGTACATCCTGAGCCCCTTGTCGAGGCCGGGGCAATAGCACATGAAAGCGGCCAAGATGGTTTCGAAGCAGAGCCCAAAGTTGAGAACATGATTGTTCATTCCCTGGTGAACGATAGAGTTGCGCCGAGTTTTGCAGATTATCAGATCCGCCCATTGGACCACCACTATGGCCACGAAGAAGGCCGTATGACAGGTGTACTCCAGGGTCTTTCGTTGTTTGTACGTCCATTCCTGGCCGTAGCTGTCGGTCACGTCGTTCACGGCTTTTGAGTCCCAATACTTGCGAACTCCGAGAAGTGTATCGAATAGAAAGCCGTTTTCACCCAATATGACAAAGTAGGTGAAGAAGCCGGCGCCAGCTTGCATCATTCCTATCTGGCCGTACGCTATTGAGATGAGTCTCTCGTTCACCAGTTTGTCGGTCTTCGGGTCTCTCGGCTTCCGTTTCATTATATCACTTTCCGGCATCTCATAGGCGAGTGAAATGGCCGGAACCATATCTGTGCCCAAATCGATGCACAGAATCGTAACTGTGCCCAACGGGAGGGGAACGTCAGCTAAAATGAATAATAGAAACGGAGAGATCTCTGGTATGTTAGAGGTAAGAGTGTAAGCGATGGACTTCTTGAGATTGTCAAATATGAGTCTTCCCTCTTCCACACCCGTCACTATCGATGCAAAGTTGTCGTCCAATAGGATCATATCCGCCGCTTGTTTCGACACATCAGAGCCGGCGATACCCATAGCTATGCCGATATCTGCTCTCTTGAGAGCGGGTGAGTCATTGACGCCATCCCCAGTCACGGCCACAATCGCGCCCTGACGTTGACAGCCCTCGACTATAATGAGCTTTTGTTGGGGAGAAGTCCGGGCGAACACAATCTCCGGATGATTTCGCAATAAGTCGTCCAAACCTTCAGCACTCAGTTCGCGCAACTGCTGGCCGTGAATGACCGCCGCTTTAGCCATCCGGGGGTCGACGTCTTCAATGGCTATGTTTAGCCGATTAGAGATGTCTTCAACCGTTTCGTTTCCCTCAGATATTATGCCAACAGATCTGGCGATGGCTTTGGCAGTGATCGGGTGATCGCCGGTAACCATAATTACTTTGATTCCCGCACTTCTACACTTAGCTACAGCGTCAGGAACGGCAGCTCTGGGCGGGTCTATCATCGAGACTAAGCCAATGAATCGCATTCCACTTAATGGGAAATTGCATTCGTCCGCATCGAACGGAAAGCCGGGCGGATACTTCTCGGGACTCAGTTTCTGCTCACAAAAACCAATCACTCGTTCGCCCAGACCTCCCAACTCAAGGTAGGCCGCATTGAACGAGTCTTTCAGTTCTTGATCTAATGGTACTTCTTTGCCATTAAGAAAAATAGTGGAACTCCTCTCGAGTATGCGCTCGGGCGCTCCTTTCATGCAAAGCAGATAACTCGGGTCATCAGTGTCTTCGGTCTCATGAATAGTAATGTGAAACTTATTGGTCGAATTGAACGGCAATTCACAAACTTTTCGATTTCTACTTCGATATTGCATAACATTCCCGACCGACAACTCCATGCACTTCAAAATGGCTGATTCGGAAGCATCGCCCGCAACGTCTCTCTTCAATATAGGAACCAATTCCTGTCCGGCTTTAAACTCTGCTCTCGAGCACAAACACGCGTTTCTGGCCATTGCCTGCCATCCGGCCGACGATTTATTAAAAGCGGCGCCGCTTTGGTCTTCCGTAGTGTCCGCTTCTATTATTTGATTATCAAACCACATGTGGGCGACAGTCATCCGGTTCTGCGTAAGAGTACCCGTTTTGTCCGAACATATGGTAGAGGTTGAGCCCAGAGTCTCAACTGCTTCCAAGTTCTTAACCAAACAATTCTTACTGGCCATACGTTTGGCGGTCAGAGTCAGACATACAGTGACTGTTGCCAACAGACCTTCCGGTACGTTAGCCACGATTATACCGATGAGGAATATAACCGCATCTAACCAGTGGTAGCCCAGAACGAAGGCTACGATAAAGAATGTAATGCCCAGGAAGACGGCCACACCTGTGATGATGTGAATGAAATGACCGATTTCTTTGGCGATAGGCGTTTCCCCCATTTCCAGACCAGAGGCCAGATTAGCAATTCGGCCCATAATAGTGCGATCGCCGGTGTTTATAACAAAACCCCTGGCCGTCCCCTCAACACAATTTGTCGAAAAAAAGGCCAAATTTTTCGATTCGAGCGGATTATCGCTGTTGTTATCCGCAGATCTTGACTGCGGCTCAGACTCGCCGGTCAAACATGAGTTGTCGACTTTGCATCCATGAGCTGCTATAACGCGCAGATCTGCAGGTATTCGATCTCCGCCTTTCACTTCTACCAAATCTCCGACCACTAGTTCTTCGGCCGGAAACGTATACTTCTGTCCGCCCCGGATGACAGTCGCGTACTATTGTTTCAAATATTGGATAAATTATTTTAATTGTTATTATTTCAATCAATTTATTATAGAATATAATATTAACTTTTAAGTAAATAAAAGTATCCTGATCAGTTAATCTTATAAGACTATATTAGAGCTACATTGGCCAAGCTACATTAATTTAATTGTACAGTATTTACATTACAAACTATTTTTATTACTTCTTTTATTATAAGATTCTGTTTGTCTGTAAACTTAATAAAATCTATAATATCTTTAAAAGAAACTATTAGTAAACGAATAACTGAAAACAATTGCAAACAAATTAAGTTTAGTAAAACACGACGAATAGTGAATCTTTTGCTTAATTTTTTTCTCTCTTAACTCAATTATAAACGAAAATAACAATAAAAATATTTATTAAATTTTAAGTTTAAGTGTTTACTCTCGATTCCAATCATTAAACGCAAGTATAATAATAATATTAGTCTCGTATTAGTACTTATTATCGGTTCAGTTGACTGTGAAAAGTGAGATAAGTTTCGAAAGAAATCATTTATTAAAAACAGACTTTGAAGTGCCGATGAAGAGACCAAAAATGTGACAATTTTTTTATATTCAATTGAGTTATTGACTAACTTATAGTAAAAGCGCTTCAAAAATAAAAGTGCGTTAAAACCTTAGAGCTGTTCAAAAGTGCAATTTGTGTGCATATAATCAAATTTAATGCACAAACGTTTCACTTTTTATACAGTATATAAATTATTGATTTTTGGACAAAATATTATTAAGTTATATTATATTATGATAAATGTTATGTAAAATTGTTGGAAAAATCCAAATTTTACATAAACTTTAAACCAAAAAAAAAGAGAGAAATAGCTATTACCTGTGGCACCATATTCTTAAACGATTCCATTATTTTCGAACTTTTTGCTTCTTGGTAATAGGAGAAGACACCCGTCACTACTACCACTGCCACCAACACTGCGCCCAAATAGAGCTAAAAATATAAATTAAATTATAATTAGAAAAAAAATGCAGAAAAATAAATAATAAATACATTATCATCTGGTGGTTCCTCGAAAGTACCAGCCTGTATAGAATAGGCAACAAAGCACAGGACGCCTCCAATCCACAAAAGCATTGCAAAACCGCCGAAAAGATTTTTACAGAATTTAATCCATTCGGGGGTTGTTTTGGGAGGTGTGAGTGCATTCGGTCCGTCTCGAAGCAGGTATTCCTTTGCCTTTTCTGGAGTCAAACCCTATTTCAATTGATTTGTATTGAGTTATAATATTATATTTGTTTTTCTAAATAAAATCTAATTTATTTATTGCAATTTTGTTTTGTGTGTATTAAGAAATGCATTTACTTTTCTCTTACACAACATTCCTCTCAATATCAATACTTTATGTCTCAGAAGAGTATTAATATAATACTTCTAATTTCAAAGTATTGGTTCTTCTAATACTTGTATTAATATTATTGAGTTCTCAAACACAGACGAATGAATTGAGTATAAGTTCTCTACATTTTTATTGCCATTCCTGTTAAGCCAGTCTCACCGAAGATATAATCAAAATGATTAAAATTCTGTGTAAGTATTAAAAACAAATACTCAAATGTTAACACTTTCTGTATACTGAATGTGCAGTTCAAACAAAAACTCCTATTTCTCACTACAAATATTCTGATTCTATATAGAATTCTTGTTGAAAGTAATGAATTACTCAAAACACACTAAACAGATACTGAATATTCTTTTGTTTTTTATTCAAAGGCAGTTGTGTTTTCAGATGAATAATATTAATATGTTTGTCAATCAATAAATTTCAATTTGACTTAAAATTTATAATTCATTGAAATTATGAATAAAATTTTTCAAATCAAATATTCGCTTTTAATTAAATTGATTTCCACATTAGCTTTAAATTTAAAAAAAAAACAGTTTAGTCTAGAAATGGCTCATAAATTAATCATTTACAGTATTGTAAATGTGTATCGCATTGATAACCTAATAATCATTTGTTCCGCTTTTCTCAACTCATTTCTCTACTCCTTTCCCTCCCCTCCCCCTCTCCCTTTCCCTTCCCTTCCCTTCTAGTTTGGTGAATACCC
Organism: Belba bartosi; assembly: GCA_034693685.1. Taxonomy (NCBI): domain Eukaryota; kingdom Metazoa; phylum Arthropoda; class Arachnida; order Sarcoptiformes; family Damaeidae; genus Belba; species Belba bartosi. The sequence goes on from JAQFXP010000727.1 coordinate 19,135, forward strand.
CCGAAAGGCATCATTTATTTTATTAGTGGACGATAGCCTGGAATTTATATATCAGTATTTCTTGTGCTGTTCTACTACAACAACAACAAAATAATGCATTAAATCAATCAATCCCTTCAATCATCTCATCATTTCTTTCCAATTCTCTGAAAAAGTTAAGAATTTTTTCATTCAAATGGAATGCACTTAAGGTTTTTGGATAAATCTCGAAATGAAAATATTTATCTATTGAATACATCAATTGAATGGAAAAATGTTTGGATTATTTTCCGAATTGTTTGGAATAAGTGTGCCGGCTCTGACACAGGCTCTGGCACCGGCACTACCGATTTACTACTTTAGTTAGTGACACAATAAATATTGCATAAAAGCCATTATTCGATGTCATTCAGAGTAAATAACAGTTTGAATGACTGTATCGGAAAAAAGATTAATGCAATGCAAAGCTTATACACAAAAATCGAATATATCTTAGTTTTGGAAACTTTTTTTCTATTGTGAAAACATCTCAAGTTTTTCTAATGGCTTTTGTATTGCAAACTCTTTTTATATTAATTTTTATGTTTATATTAATTTTCATTTATATGCAGTTTTGTGCAAATTCTCAAATGAGTTCTTAAGCCGACATCACGTGAATGACTTTGAACTAAACATTTAGTAATATAAGTGAAATCTTAAACCTATTAATCATTATATATGTCCTAAAGAATAAAGACTAAAATTTTAACATTCGCTTACAAAACAAATTCTATGCCTTAAAAAATATCATTGAATAGAATCGAGAAAATGTAGTTTGGAGTGAAAATAAGAAAAAAATTCCTTTACTCTATTCATTCATCTAATTCTTTAGATTGAAATTATTGTTTTTTACTTTAGAGACATTTAGCATTCAAACGGATGTCAAAAGTGTGCGCGAATTGAAAAGAGTTTTAAGTTCACGACTTTAATGGTTCGCAAACAGCGGCTCTGAATTGATAAAAATTTATTTAATTTGACATTTGATTGTGTAATTGAAGTAAACCCAATGTCGACTCAAATAAATTATTAATATATTTCTGGAAAATGTCTCGCATTTGGAAACTGAATTAATTTCAAATAATAGACTTAAAATCTTATAACATATTAGAAATACAGTAATACTCACAGACTTAGTGCTCGTTCGGAATCGATTGCATAGCTCTTCGAGTGGGATCTGATGCTCATCCTATATGCATACAAGTAAATGGCAAAAGATATTTATTTGATCTTGACTAAATATCTATCTAACTTGAAGTAAAATGTATTGAATTTGGCATAAAATAAATGTTATAGACAAACAATGTGCAACAGAATCAAGAATAAATTGTATTGATCAATAATTTCTAAATAGAGTTTGTCATGAGTCATGAGTCATGACAGACTCGGGTCAATTTACTAAACAATGGAATATGAATTCTGACATTAAAGTAAAAATTAGCATAATTTATATAATAGTTATTATTCTAATATATGCAATTTTCTCACAAATTTAAATTTTAAACTATTCTAAGCTTTTAAACAAATTATAAAATCTATTTTAATGCAATTTATTTGTTGTATACGTACAGTCAAACTCCCTTACAACAAACAGATTGGTTTCAGCAAATCCTTTTGTTATAACCGGAATTTGCTATAACTTAGTTTATATTTCTAAACGTCTGTTCGTTATAAGCGGGTTTGAATGTATAGAATAAAACTTATGCACGTTTTATTATGAAAAGATTTTCTAGTTTACTCAATTTTGATTTTAGACAATACATTAATGTATTTTTTAATTAAAAAATTTGTAAAGGCATTCTTGTTGAGACTAAGTCAAATAAGTCAAATAATTTTTGTTCAATAATGTAAACTTAAATTTGTAAACTGAATTAAGATCAACATCTTCAAAACGCGAACACCCTCAAACTGGTCTGCGTTAATCGAGATTTTGTTTGAGCAAGCTTAAAAGCCACTCAGGCATTAAGTGTTTCGAAAAAGTGTAGTGTAGTCAAAACCGGCATAAGTCACGTCTAGATTACTTTAACTGAATGCAAGTGTCGATCGAATATCTCTATATTTTTCCACAGCATTAGACATATCAGAGACACGACTCACAACTTAACTCTATTTTTATTAATCCTCTCTTTATTGCATTCAAAAGTAATAATTAATTCGCGTAATAGAAGCCGAACTAATTATAAGCGAAGTATAAATGACTGCTTAAATAAAATTATATGGAATAACATCTCTAACATTAACTGCAATTGTGATAAAGTTGTGCCGTTTTGGAAATGTGCACACTTTGCAACTTATAGTTAGACAATTAAACAACAAAACAATAATAGATTACATTATTGACTGAACAATATTAAATGTTCATCTTTTAGCTTACCATGCTAACTTCTTGCTTGAGCTCTTCCATATTCCGTCCTTCGGGTTTCTTAGCCATTTTTGGTTTGCCGGACAGAGTCCTGCCGTCATCGGGTGTCGAGTTAGGGATTGCAGACCGATAGCTATCGGCACGTTTTTGCAGCTAATATAGAAATATACATAAGACAATAATAATCTGTTATATTTACTAGCACATATTTATTAGCACATTCACTAGCACAGTTTATCTATACTTGCTATGTATTTCTCATTTGAGCAAGCGTTTATTTAACACTTAGTGTTTAATTAAAATATTAAATGTTTGGCTTATTATTGATTAATCGATTTATGTGTTAATTATGTTTTCGTGGAAATTTCAATGAATATGAAAATTTAATACAAATATTTTGAAATATAGACCTAGTTTTTGAGTGATTCTCTAGTGGTAGATATTATAGTTGACTCAAATGGCTTTTTTTCAATAACGATAACCTGACTATTACTTTAACCTTTCCTTTACTCCCAAAGCACTCATACTTATATATACTTATTTTTTAGAAATACATCTTTTTTTTGTACTAAAGCACTTTTATGGAAAAGTTTTATTATATACATTATTTTTATATTCATAAGAATTTATAAATTAATCTTCAAAAGCTATTAGAAATTTGTCTTACGATTACATTTTTTAGTATTGGTTTTTGCGACACTTAATTACAAAACAAGTAATTAATAGTTTTTTTGAAAATTTCTAATTAAATGCACTTTTTTATGTTAGAACTTAGACAAGAATTAAGTAAATGTAAAAAATGTAGATTAAGGCAACATTTTGAACCAAAATATTTTAAACAAGGCTGAACAGTATGATCTTAATACATTTTCGAGAATAGATTTGTTAAATTCCATTTTGCTAGATTCTCAAACTAAAATTATATATTTTTAATTCTGATATCTAAATCTCTATTGCTAGATTTTCAAATCTAAGCTATTTACTCTAAATTTTATTACCTATATCTAATCCTATTTGTTAAAATTTAAAACCAAATTTATATGCTTTCAAATCTAATTCCGTTAAGTAAATTGTATTCTCTAGAATTTAAAACGAAAACTATATACTTTTAATTCTGATCCAAATATCTAAACTCTACGGTATATGCTAGATTTCCAAGGCAAAATTATATATACAATTTTTTCAAGAATGCATTAAAAAGAGATGATCAGTAAAAATTTGACAAGAATAATCTCTTTTACTCTAGTGAAAAAAGCACTCTGGTCGACTTTTTTAGTTTTGTGTAAAATATAATAATGTTTTAAAATTTTAAACATTAAAAACAAATAAAGAATAAAATTATAATTACATTAATATTTCAAATACTTTACTTCAACTACATATTTAAATTATAATTATATTTAAATTTTAAGCCTCTAACTTTTTACACATTCTAACTTAAACAGTTATAAATTATAATTTTGTTCTTTTCCTTTTCAAAAATCTAAATTTTTTTATTATCATACTAAAACTAAAATTAATTTTAATTTTAAAACAAATTATTAAAAAAATTTAAATAATAAATTTTGCTAATACTGTAAAAACAAAAATTTTAAAAAAAATAAACCAATAAATTTGTGAAAAATATTAAACACAAAATTATGTTTTATTTTTTTTGTTGCTTTATTAGAATTTAATGCTAATGTATTTTAATATTCTAATAAGTTATATTTCACAATTTTAATATTATAAACGAACATTTGCCATTTTAAAAAATAACAATTTTACTTAATTTAGTAGAGTTTCAAAATACACATTACTTTTTAAATCAAATATATAACTAATAAAGTAGTCTAAACTAACCGCTAGAATATATCAATTTATTGGTATTGTCAGACATTTAGTGTTTAGAATAAATTGAATTACAAATGACATCCAAATTGAGAAATAAATGTTTGATTGACAGATAAATGCCAATTAATTAGTGTAACATTAAAAGAGATGTAATGGAAAAGTTATTAATTTATTTATTTAGAAAATAATTAATTTGTAATCGACTATAAAATTGTTGAATAAGAGAACCGACAAAACAGTTCGAGGAGAGAGGGAAAGGAGAATATTTCGAATTACTGCTGATATATCATTAGAAGCCGTGTCTATGAAATTCTCTGCATATAATAGCTATTAATTATTAGTTTTATTGGCGATATCACGAAAAATTCGATACTTTAATTGAGTTAAATATAATGTCTAATCAAAGCATTTGTGATTCAATGAAATGCTTTGATTAGATGAAAACGTGATCTGGAATTCGCTGAACACCTATTATATCACAATATGTATTAAGTGACGGAAATAACGAACGCTTTAAACAAATAGTATTTATTGCATTCAAACATTCAATTTGGTTATACATTTGGAGCTCTAGTTCTTAATTACTCTTTTATTAATTAGTCTCATTTTTCAAATATATTTTGATAAAATTATAATTTTAATTAGTTCTAACTTAATTTAAATTAGTCAGACGTGTTTTTGATGTAATAAAATATTAATTTCGTATCTTTTTATCAGTTTCTGTTCTGCAACTAATTGTTTGACAAATTGTTTCGAAAAACTCATTAATCAAATAAAAACTAAATAAGAATAAAATATGAACTTGCAAAATTATTTTAAATTCTGTTTTTGGAGAATTGAATAAATTGTTAAAAAAGAAATGCTTTCCAAAAAATGTGAATTTAATTATCGATTTTAATTTGAAAAAATTCTTGTTTAAGAAATAAGTTTAGTATAAATTTAAAAATTCTGAGCAAAAAATTAGAAATATGCTTGGGTTAAGAAAACATTCAAAAATCAATTTTGAATTTTTGATTTTTTTACCCAAAGAAAAAACCTGAAACAAAAAAAAATACTAATACTTGTGAGAGATTTAGGATCTGATGCTGAAGACAAAAAAAGGTTTCGCTTAAGTAAACCTTCAGAAAAGGTCAAAATCTATCCATTATTTAATTTAAGTCTACTTTACAATAGATTCTGTAATTAAACAAGAATTAAATAGAAAACGGAATAAAATAGATAAAAATCTCCATTGCAAAACTAGTAAACAAAATAATATTCAAATATAGTATACATACCTTTGAGTGGGAGTGAAGTATATTAAAGAATAGGAAAAAATAGGCAAAAAATAAATTAATATAAAAAATATTTGTAAATTGCTATACGAATAGATTTATATATAACACATAAAATACAAATCAATTTATATAAAAGTAAAGATTAAGGAATTTTTCACACAATAACTCACATGTGATAAGAATAAGTGTTTTTATAAATAATAAATAAAATAAAATGTAAAGATAGTTAAGGTGTCGATACTGACCGGTGTTTTACTTAGTCGTTCAAATAAAAAACAGAGAATTGAGTGATAAGTGAAAACTGTAGGAATCGCTGCTTCAGTGCTCGAGCAAACTCAGACTCAGTCTAGAATTGTCTGATTCTGTATCTAATAGTTCTCAATATTCCGGAGCTTAAGTCGATATAGATATGCTGTAGAGGCAGCACATGGAGCAAGAAGGATAATGCCTGCCCTTCACCAATCAATATGTGAACTACATTATTGATTAGAGCCGCACAGATATGCAAGTTATTCTGTGCACTCTTTTCTTAAATGCCAAAGAGTCAGGGTTTTGGGCTCAGGGCTCAGAGCT
>JAQFXP010000728.1:0-25190 GCA_034693685.1 Belba bartosi
GACGTGTGCGGCCTTATAGAGCGCTATGCGGGAGCTCAGGAAGTCCTGCTGTAGGAGTCGTATAGACTGTTCAATCGCAAGACAAGACATCGATCAGACATTTGGTCGCAATTCAGACAATTAGTCATTAGAGAGATATTTAGATAAGGATTAGTAGAAAAAGGAATGGAGGAATAGTTGAGTCAATGACTCAAACTTGAAATATGCGATTCAGACAACGAGTGTTAAGTAAAAAAGGAATAGAAATACAAAATAAGTACAAATATAGCGAAACAACACTTACTTCCTGTCAGTTAAGACATAGTTTGAGAACCAGTCGATTCATTAGGGGTTTAGACAATCAAAGAAAAAGACATTTAGAGTTAGACAACACATCATTGAGAGGAAGGGATCCGAAAAGAAGTGGTTTTTAGAAGAAAAGGACAAATAATCGGTTTTTTGACAGAATTAGAAAAAGTGTTTTTGACTGAAATGAAGAAATGAGCCAAACCTTATCCGTTGGAGATATCAGATAAATGGCTTCCATGTTAGGCAACGGTTCCCGCTTTTTGCCGATGTCTTCAACAATAGTAATGCCTTCGGCGGCTATTTCATGCATTTTAGTGCACGAAGAGATCATTCGCATTCCCAACTGATCCACTATCAACACCTTCCACTCCCCCTTCTTCCGTGACTGACGCACCACATCGTTCAGAATCTCTGCATCAATACAGATCAGATTAGACCATCGGATCAATTAGATCAGACAATCAGACAATCAATGGCCGCAATACTCACTTTGTTCGACCAGTAGTTTGAGAGCCATTTTGGAACCAATAGATCAAATGTCAACACAAACTCTACATAAACTCTGTTTACACCCAAACTCTCTTCAATATCTACACTCTATTTCTGTACAATTTTATATTATTTAATACTTTACTATTAATACAAGTGTCGCCACATTTGCATCACTCTCTGCAACACTTTAATGAGTCATTGCAGTCATAAAATCCAAAAAGTAGATTACGTGCAATAAATAGCAATTTTTGATCCCTTTCCGGACTTTGGACTTTCCATTACGTAATACTCGTTTGAATTAATTAAATTATTTGAGTCAACACTTAATGATTGACTGAATTGAGGAAAATTGGATAAATTAATTGGATTTTTGTGAGTTATTATAAAAACTATATTTTCCTCTTTTATACTCAGGTCTACAGTCGAGTAAATCATAAATTTGCTTAACTTTAGTGAAGACATGGATTTGGATGTATTGAAAGCCGGCTCTGAGTCGCAGATATTGCTCACATTGACTGACATTAACCCGAATTCAAAAGTGTTTGACATCAAGAAAGCCATTCATCGCCAGAAGAAGTCTCTATATCCCGAACGACAGTCATTGAGGTTAGAGTCGAGAGGAAAGCCTATCAACGATGACGTCGTTCTCAAGACTTTGGATCTACAGAAAGGCCGCAATTTATACCTCAAAGACTTGGGACCACAGATCGGATGGAAGACTGTGTTTGTGTGGGAATACTTCGGACCACTTGTGGCGTATCTGTTGTCATACTCGAGGCCGGTATGGCTGTACGGGCAGAAGGCGTCGGCGCCAATGAGTTATGTGGTCCACATCGCAGCCATTTGTTGGACAATCCATTACATGAAGCGCTTATTGGAGACCCTTCTGGTGCACCGGTTCTCGCACTCGACAATGCCTATTATGAATCTGTTTAAGAACTGCAGCTATTACTGGGGCTTTGCGTTCTATATCGGATATTACGTCAACCATCCTCTCTATACCGAACCCTTTTTAGGCAAACTGCAGGTCTACTCATCTTTGGTCTCATTCCTGGTCTTCGAATTCGGCAATTTGTCGATACATTTGGCGCTTCGGGATCTACGGCCGGCCGGCTCTACCGAACGGCGCATTCCGATGCCGACCGGAAACCCATTTACACTACTCTTCCATTGGGTCTCCTGTCCCAACTACGCCTACGAGTGGTACTCCTGGGCCGCGTTCACTGTTATGACCCAATGCTTACCGGCCGGCCTGTTCACAGTCGCCGGTTTCTATCAGATGGCGGTCTGGGCTTTGGCTAAACACCGAAACTATAAGAAAGAGTTTCCTAATTATCCCCGAAATCGAAAAGCAATCGTTCCGTTCATTCTGTAAAACAGTTTGTTTTGAATACTTTTTATTTGGATTTCATTCCATTAGTTAATTCTTAAACGATTTGTTTTCTTTAATTTTAACAATTTATACATTTTTTGTTATAATTAAAAACATTTCTCTTTTTTACGGTTAATGGCATTAAAATTACAATTTTATTCAATAATTGATTTGCAGCTAATCTCAAATACTTTTACAATTTAAATATGTTTTTATGTTAACTGAAATTTTGAAATAATCTTATGAAAAAATATTTGTTTTTAATTCATTTTTATAATAAAATTTGAGTTTTACCAAATTAATTGATATTACCAAGAATGTTTTTTATTTATATGTTCATCATATACTTGGTATTAATAACGAGGAAAGCATTTACCGGTAAAAACAAATTGTTATTAAGAATTTTGTCGATAAAATTATTTTTAGTTTAAAACTTTAGTTCATTTCCTTTAAAAGTCGTTTAATTATCAGTCGTTTATTTTCAGATATTTATAAATGTCGGTCAAAATACTTTATAATAATTTTAAATTTTTCATGTTTATTTAGCATGACGTATTTTTTTAAGAATAAGCTTAAGGGCAACTCAGATAAGAGCAACAGATTTTTCTGCACATTCTTTGTATAAATATTCAATGTAAGTATTCAATGTTAAATTACCAAGATAAGGGCAATACCGGTTAAGAGTAGTCGATTTTTTATGCACCAACACGTTGCTTTTATCCAGGGCTAAACGTACTGTTACAGTACTACAAGTATTAATATTTTACTGAATTACTAAAAGAACAATTAATTTTTAAGATAATCATTCATTTTTTAATTGTTACTTGTTTATTTTGATTTTAAAATAATTTTTGACGTCAATTAATAATAATAATAATATTAATATAATAATAATAATTAAAAGTTTAATTCAAATAATATTTATTTATAATTTGTCCAAGAACTTACTTTTGTTTTACAAATTATAGAATTTGTATTTTTGTGTTTATATTTGTGATAATCAAACAAAATTTAACAAATTAAGATTTAAAAATCTAAATTAATCATCTTAATTATTTTAAAATTTAATGAATTTATTTATTTATATGAAAAACTAATTATAAATAATTATTTGTTTGAGAATAAGGAATTTATAAACATTTTTATGCTTGTTTAGATTATCAGTGATAATTTAACATGTAAAACATTTTAAAGAGTTTATCTTAATTGGCTATGACAGCATTGTTAATAACTTATTGTTATTGAAGCATGTTACATTCATAACTGACAACATCCAATATTTTTAAATAGTTTACATTGATTTAAAACTTTTCGCAGCATTGTTTTGAAAGCGTTTAGCCTGACGTCAGGTCTGCTAACGCTCCACTCATAGCCAATTGTGGGGTTAGTGTAGATCGGACTTAAATTCGATTGGTAATAATGACCACACTTTCACTCAATACGTTTGTTCTGGAGTTTACTTTTTAACTCTAAAGTCAAACTAAACTTTAATTCTGGTTTATCGTCAAAGAGTTATTTAAAATTAGCTATCGGTTGGTTTTTAATTATGGCTTAACGTCGTCCACAACTCAAAGAATGCAATCAAATACTTTATGCAAAAATTGAAAAATTTTATTAATTGACAGACAATTCGAACATTTGTTTCTCTGATTATCTTTAAAAACAGTGACCAATAATTTTGAAGACGAGTTTGTAATCAAGTGTTGGTCATTTATATCTTTGATAAAGAAGTCTCTGCTTGCGAGCACAATATTAAAGACATTGGTGATTAATGAGTGAAAGATTTGACCTAGAACTTGTTTCTATATAATTAATTTTTGTAAATACTATGACTATTGAATGAGTAGTGGATTATAAACAGACATTGAAAAGAGTGGGATCAGCCAAAAATCCACCTGTTTTTGAAAATTGGCATTTATTTCCCTAGCATTTAATCCGTAAAAGGTATTCCCTCGACTTTCTACCGGCCCCTGAAGATGACCGGCAAATTTTTTGTGTATTTTATTTTCCCTAAATTGGTGTTAAATTTTTTTATTAACAATTATTAATTTGGTTTAACTCCAGTTAAATTGGGTAAATTTCATTATAAATATATCAAGTTTTAAGCGTTTTTGGAAAAATCCCTCTTCCAATTCCCCCTGAATTGGCCTACCTTTTTAATGTCTGGTTATAAATAATATGAATAAATTAATAATGTACATTAAACAAAAATATTAAACAAAATGTATGCAAAATCATAATTATTTGCAAATGTCTAGCATTTAGGTTTGTTTTATTTTTATTACTTACAGTTAAACCCAACTGATTAATAACTAACATATACAATGTAGCTAAATTTTATCAAATAAAATTGAGCTTTCTATGCTAGATTTACAATTGAGATCAATTCAAAAACTAGCCATTTGTTAGATTATTTTAACTTAAGTTTAATTGCTGTTTACACGGAAATATTTTTTAAAAATGTTGTTTTGTCATATTAAAACAATAAACAAGCATTTAAATAAAAGCTTTTGTAACTCATATTATAATTCTTTAATGTTTTAATTGTTATAATAGATTATATTCAAAAATAAATTAATTAGTTTATATAAAGTGCATTGCATACGTTTAAGTAAAGGCCATTCACTTAGCTTTCAAGTAAATTAGCTTGTTTAAGATGCGGTAGGGTGCTCACTTGGATAAGTCAATTGAGTTAAGCAAGTTAGTTTACTAGTTAATGATCTCTGAGCAATATACAAGCGCATTTTAAAATTATGTCATGTTGTAATTATTGTTTTAATGCATATATTTTTACATAGAATCATTTATTTTATTAAGTTAAATTATGTTATTTGGCTTTAAATCAAAATTTTTAATTTTCTAAATGAAAAAATATAATGATTACCAGTGCCCTGCGTTACGGGAAAACCCGTGTTATGAATGGGTTCACAACTACCCAGTAATAAATACGGACATTTTAAAACAAATTATTTAAAATAATTTTTTAACTTTTATTCTTTTACTTTTATTTTTATTTTTTTAATTTACAAATTAATAAAAAAATTATTAAAATAAAAATGCATTAGATAAAACACTATTATTTTAGTTTAAATTTGTTTTGAAATTGCAATTGCAATTTAAATCAAAGTTATTTTCACTTTATTTTACCGAATATTTGACAAAACCTTTGATAACAATATTTCTTAAATGTTTATCATTTAATCCTTAAAACTATTTCGCTTTTGATAAGAAAATTATCTGATATTTTTTCTAAACTTATAAAATTATTTTAAATATATTATAAGTTTTAAAAAATATTCAAAAAATAATTAATATTATTACTCGGCAATTTTATAACTGCAGTTAGGCGCTAATTATTGTAAAAAGTAATCTTTAATATGAAGCAATATATGCAACAAATTTTAGAGAAAATATTTAAAATATAATTTTTATATATATTTTATAAGTTTAGAAAAAATATCAGATAATTTTCTTATCAAAAGCAAAATAGTTTAAGAATTGAATGATAGACATTTAAGAAATATTGTTATCAAAGGGGTTGTCAAATATTTGGTAAAATAAAGTGAAAATAATTTTGATTTGAAATTTAATTGCAATTTTAAAACAATTTTTAAACTAAAATATTGCATATTTATTTTAATAATGTTTTTTTAAAATTAATTTGTAAATAAAAAAAAATAAAAGTAAAAGAATAAAAGTTAAAAAATAATTCTAAATAATTTGTTTAAAAATGTCCCTATTTATTACAGGGTAGTTGTGAACCCATTCACAACACGGTTTTTCCCGTAACGCAAGGCACTGATGATTACTGTTTTCTTCAAGCAATTTTGAGCAAACGAAAAAATATTTGATATAAACTTTTTTTCTGATAAATTAAATATAAAATTTTTAACTAAAACACATTTAAAGTAGTTTATTTAGAGTTTTGATGTTGTGAGAGCACATATTTAAAATTTAATAAGAATTTCTTACTTTAATCACAACTTTGATTAACCACAATCTGCAGTATTTAATTTAACAGTTTCGAATACCATCTGTATTCTTCTTCAGCAAAAGTTAAACTCAAAATAATTTGAGTCTGTGGCGAGCTGTATCATATAACAGAAATTAGTGTAGATACATTTAATTGCAATAGACAATATATAAAATGTAAAAAAATAGAAATGATAAACAAATTGCGATTATCAAGTTACTACGCTCTCTCCACATCCTCTTAAACTGTTCGGCGAATGCAATACTTGACTCAAATTATTTTGAGTTTAACTTTTGCTGAAGAAAAATACAGATGCTATTCGAAACTGTTCAAAAAATACTACAGATTGTGGTTAATCAAAGTTGTGATTAAAGTAAGAAATTCTTATTAAATTTTAAACATTTAAAGTATTTTAGACTTTAGTTAATTAATTGAATAAATTTAAAAATATGATATTTTTAACATATAATACTGTATTATCTAAAATTTTTGTATTTGATTTATCTTGGATATATTTGTTCAAATTAGACAAAATTAATTAATTAATTAAAGAAATATTATTTAATTATTATTGAAAATTTAAAACTAATTTGCCACAATTAAACTTTTCAACGGTTATATTTTTTCCTTTATAACAAAAATACAATATAAGCAAATAAAACATTTATTAAAAATTAAATTGCAAAAAAATCTAATTAATTTAGTACTTGCTGATTTTATATTTAATCTAACATTAATTATTAAACAAATTAAAACTAAAATATATAAAATATTAATTAATTTTTTACAAAAACTTATAAGTACAATCATAAAAATAAATCTAGTGATATAAAAGTATAAATTAACAGGTTGGATTAAATAAAATGACAAATTGCTAAAAATAGTTTTAACTTTAGCAAGAAAATTAAAGATAATAATTTTTTCAGTAACTTAAACGATTAATATTTTAATTAATTAGTTATACAATTTACTTTATTTTTACAAATTATTTAATAATTAAATTTAAATTAAGCAATAAATTAATTTTCTAAAATATAATTATAAAATAAAAATAATATTTTCAAAATACTTTAATTCTTAATATGTGAAATACGATAATTTATTTATGGAATTTGACTTAAATTCTTCTCAAATTTTGTTGTGAATGCTATGCAAAGCAATCAAAAAGTATTAGACAGTCAAGTGATGCGATCACAAGGAATTCAATATCGAAAGGAATTTTCGCTCATTTATTAAAAAACTAATAATCACTTCAACAAAGAGTTCATAATTTTCTGGATACCGGGCCGGGAAAGAAAACTTAGTGAAACTGCATTTGAAATAATATAATTTAAAAAACAATTAAAAATAAGATCAAACAAATATATATTTAGTTTAATCTCTAATTTCTAATTGGCGAAAATATAGATATTTGCTTGTTAATGCTGTTGGTCGGACACTGGTATTGGAACTACTATTAACTCTTAGATAAATCATTTAAGCTAAAGAATGGTATATTAAATGCCATAAATTTTTGCGATGACGGTTTGCAAAACATTTTTCTTATTTATTTATTTTCTAATAAAAGCCTTTTCTTGTTGATCGAAAAGAAGAGCCGAATAACTGCTTATTCTCTTATATGGGTCTCAGCTCTTCATTAGTTAATCGGTGTTTAGATTATATAAGACTTGATCGCAATATTCAATTGGAAACGATTCGATTATTAATTATAATGAATTTAATTGTGTTTTCACCGTTTATTATGTTATTTTATTTTAATTTTAATTCAATTCAAGTCTTAAGTTTACAAGAAAGTGAAGAAATTGGAAAGAATTTTACGTTTCAAATAGGTCTCGACGACGAGGATCGGTACCATTTGTTCTGGACTATAGACTATGAGACAGAAAGCGTTAGTTTGGAAGTTCGCTCTGTTTTGGACAACACTTATGATTGGTTTGCGATTGGATTTTCCGATTATGGACAGATGGTTGGCGCCGATATGTGTCTGCTTTGGTTTGATAACAAGCACAAATTACACTTTCAGGTCAGTCACAATTATTTGCATTGTCATTTGTAATTTCGGTTTTATTCTAAAACTAAATAGTTTTTTGAAATCAATTTCGTATTAATTTAATTTAAAATTTAAAAACAAGTTTTTTGTTTAAATTAATTTAAAACTTAATCTTCAGGACATCTATACGGATAACAATAGTTTTGTATTCGTCGACGAATCAAACGATTGCCGATTATTTCGAATCAAACAAAAGTCAAAAGTTTTAAGATTTGCTTTTCGGCGAAATTTTGATACGTGTGATGAAAAGGATTATATAATTGATGTAAATATATTTCATATTATAATTTTTTAGTATTTTTTAAAATTTAACTTAAATGTTGTTTTTATTATGAATATAATTATATTTATCTTTTTTTTAACAAAACTTTTTATTTTTGTCAAAAATATATACAAAAAAGTATATACAAAGAAAAATAACAATTAAAACTTATTCGAATATAAAACTATAAACTTGTGATAAATAGGATGGAACAACACATATAATATATGCAACCGGAAAAGGTCCAGTATCTCGAGTGGACGGCATAAGACTGGTAGATCATAAGCATGGTTATAAAATGGCTCAATTGCTTAAAAAGCTCGAACTGTTACCAAAACTGGCGTTGAATACAAAAATGGTTACCATTCTTAACGATAAACTTAAAATTCCAAACGTAGAGACGACATATTGGTGTCGACTTCATCTGCTTTCCCAAGAACTAGAGGACAAACATCATATCATACAGTATGAGGCAGTCATACAGGAAGGCAATGAAGCGCTGGTATTATATAAATATTATATAAATCAATAAAAAGCAATTAACAAAAGCAAAACCTCACCGAAGGTACATCATATGGAACTTTTTCACTGCGAAGTGCCGGCGGATAAGGCTTTGCCCGATTGGAACGGCTTGTGCTTCACACCAGACAAACCAAAAATTCTAGAGAATTGCAAGCGAGTGATTGCTGCCTGGGCTATGGGCGCTGGGGTTTGGCGTTATAATTATTTAATAAATTAATTTATTGTTTAATTTATTTTCTAAACCCATAGCCATTCGCTTACCCAAAACAAGCGGGTCTTCCAATTGGAGGCAATAATTATTCGCTTTATGTTATGCTTGAAATCCATTACAATAATCCCGAAAAGAGAAACAATTGGGTCGACAGCTCTGGTATAAGGCTTTACTACACAAATAAATTGCGTTTACACGATGCCGGGGTCTTAGAAGTTGGTTTAGAGTATAGCGACAAAAATTCAATACCTCCGCAACAATCGATGTTTGATTTGGCCGGTTATTGTACTCCTGAATGCACTAGAGCTGCATTGCCTGCCTATGGCATCACTATATTCGGGTCACAACTTCACACACATCTGACTGGTGTTCGGGTTTGGACTCAACATATTAGGGGTGGCGTAGAGTTGGCAGAACTAAATCGCGATAATCACTACAGCCCTGATTTCCAAGAAATTCGAAAACTTAAACAAACAGTTAATTTATTTCCGGGCGATTCGCTCATCAATATATGTCGTTATGACACCAGTAGTCGAAGCAATGTAACTCTGGGAGGCCATGCCATTAGTGATGAAATGTGTATCAATTATTTGCATTATTATCCGAAAACAAATCTCGAAGTCTGTAAGAGCTCTGTCGACACCCAATACCTGAGTTCATACTTTGTATATATGAACGAAAGAGAGGGACAGTCGACGGCAACGAATCGAAGTGTTGCTGAGAATTTCAAATCAATTGAATGGAACCGAAATAGAGCCGAATTCCTGAACCAACTCTATAAGTCAGCGCCTCTTTCGATGCAATGCAATCAGTCATCGGGCGAACGCTTTCCGGTTTAGTAACTATTCATTAAATTTCTTTCAATCAATTGATTTATTGTTTTGTTTTAGGGCTTTTGGAATGGAATACCAATTCCCGAAATTCAATTCAAATTAAAATCAGCCAAAAAGAAATGCAACAAAACTTAATTTACATTTTTTTACTTATCTGAATAAAGTTCAGTTAAACCGAGTAATACAGCAATAGATTTAAGTGTTTGGTATTTAAATTAATATTTACTCCATTGACAGTAATCTAAAGTAATTTTATGTAAAAATTGATTTTATTAAAAATATTTTTATTTATTTTTAAAACAAAATTACAGAAAATAATACTAATTAGTGGATAAATAGTTTGCTGAATAGAATTGTTGCTAGTTTCGGATAAATTATTTGAAAATTAATCCCGATGAGTTTTTTAAAGTTAAATAGAAATTGTTTTAAAGTTTTATGTTTATCTGAAACTCTATTTTAATAAAATAAATAAATAGATATTTTAAATAACATAAATTTGTTTTATTAAATTTAAATTAATTTGATAATTTTTATTTATTTACATCAATTTTATTTTTAAATAAATAAATTACAAGCAATTAATTTAAAAAAAAACTTATAACATTAAACTTTTAAGTAAAAAAAATAACAAATAATTTATTAAATATTTAATAAGTGTTATTAAATTTTTAAAAATATTTAATTTAATTGTAAAATCTTTATAACAACAAATAATTATAATTAGTATAATTTATTAACACGATTAAATACATTATACAATTTTAATTTAATATTCTTAAAATTAAGAAATTATAAATATAATATAATAAATATTTTAATCAATAAAAATCATTTTGTGGTTTAATATTTTATTTATATTTTAAATAATTAATTTTGTTAAAATTAAGTTTTTAAATGTGAAAAGATAAATGTAATAATTATTGTTTGTATAAATTCAATAAAATATTTGTTTTGATAAATATAACATTTAAGAATTATTTAATTTAAACCAATTAAGAAAATTTAATCAAAGATTAAATTAAGTAAAATAATCTTGGCATTGGTATATTGTGGCCAAGCATTGATGTCCACGCACAGTTCTTGAATATTTGAAATACAAGAATTGCGTTTGGACAATCACAGCTTAGAACCAGCTACATAAAAACATCTTGATGAAGTTTCTAGATTTTTTCAATTAATTTTTAAAATTAAAATTGTTCAAACTTTTAAACAAATTTTGTTTTAAAATTAAGAATTATTTTTTATCATTATTATTTGAACCAATATTACACTTAAACTTGCCAAAAATAATATTAATTTTGATTTCAAACAAACACTTTACTACATATACTACACTAATAGCAATGCATTGCACGTAAGTGTCCTTTAAGTGCAACTTATTCTCAATCATTTTGAATCATTTATTAATAAATTTAATTATAAAGTAGTCTGAAAACCAATTTAAACGTTTGTATAAAATGCAAAATTTAATGCAAAAGTAAGATTAAAAATCCATTTGAAAATACAAATTATTAAAATAATTTAATATATTTTTATTTGACTAGATTTCTGAAATTTATTTTAAATTTTATATGGACAGCTTAACTTATTTAATTAATAAAATATTAAATCAAATTTAACAATTATATTTTAAAATTTTAATTGATGTATAATTGCATTTTGTTTTAGAATCAAGTACTAATTAATAAATATTTTTTGAATTATAAGATTAAGCAAAATATTAATAATGTTTATGACAATAAACTATTGAAAAATTCTAAAGCTATTCATTTGTTATTATTTCAATATTATAATCATTATTTGATTCGAAAAAAAGTTTTAATACTCCTTTTGGAGACACAATCCCGAAAGTGATTATTTAAGTAAGAAGTGGTAGGAAACTATTGGCGGCTTTGCGAGTGTTAAGTGCGAATGGCTTTAATATATTCTATTTTTCTGATAAAAAGTTATCCGGAATAACAATGGAGGCATTGAGCGAAAAAATGCAGTTTTAATATGACTGCCTATGAAAGGCAGAGAATAGAGCACTCGCTATGACATCTACTTTGACTCTCCTCTCAACTATCAATAAATATGATGATAAGCAAAGAGAGCTCACAATTCTCTCTCACAACTCTCATCACTCTCATCACTCTTTTCCATATTTTCTATTTGCCGTTCACTAAAAGTTCAATTTTCTCCTCTCTTTTAAACTCTCTATTTATACAATACTTTTATAATTCTAATTCTGTGCAAATCAGTACTCAATTCATGTCATTCTTCACTTGAAGAGTAAAAATAATAGTTAGAAATATAATATATGTCCAGAACTTACAAAATAATACTGATCTCAAATTTCAGCCATACATATATTCGTATAAATAACTTAATTGGGTTTTGAATCTCAAAGTATTAAAAATATATATATATTGAAATACAATTAAATTTAAAAATAAAAGCAAATTATTATCGATTAAACTGACTTTAAAAGCAATACTAGCATTTTAAAAAATTATACATTAAATTTTTTCTGTTATTTAAAATTAATATTTTTTTAATTAATAAAAATGTTATATTCAAATTAAAACAAAATATTTATTTAAAGCATTATTTTATAGCATAAATATTTTAAGACCAAAAAATAGAATATAATTTAATCAAATAATATGAGAATTTGACTGTAATTCTCAATATTGAGTGTAAAGCAAAGCTTCAAATCTAATAACTGATATAAGTATTTAAAGAAATTGCAATATTTACGAGGAAGAGGGCATAGTGTCTAATGGAATGCTTTACTCTGGAAACTGACAAACACTCATCTAATTTTAGAGATAAAAACATCATAACATCATCCAATTGTAACAGATGTTACGCTTTTTTCTCTATTTGTTTTGTATCTCTATTTCTCTCTTATATACAGAACGCAATTTCAGATCTAAGACAAGTTTTTATTTTGTTTGATTATATGAGTTAAAACTAAAAAACTACAAACATTGATATATTAAATAATTACTATTTATTACATTAAATAATTGATATTTTTATATATTTTAGTAATAAAATTATATAAAACATTTATTAGATTAAATTGACATAAATAAAAAAGCATTTCTGTTGTTATTGTTGAAAAACAATAAATTTAATATGCTGTATTAAATAACACACTAATTATTTTTAAAAATTTTAATTAGAAATTGACACCAACTTACCGCTATTTGTACAATTGCATAATGTTAAATTAATATATACTTAGCTTGTTTTGTTCAGTTACAAATTAAAATTAAACACAGAAATTGTTGTTTAAAGGTTTAGTTTAGTAAAAATATTATATAAATTTTTATTTAATTCAAAGATTATGTTTACATAAAAATATTAAATTTGCTAAAAGTGGTTATTTTGTATCCGAGCACTGATGTCCCCACACAGTTCTTGGTATCTAATGCACAAGAATTGCGTTTGGACAATCACAGCTTGGAACTTTCTCTAGAATTTAACATGAAAACAATTTAATCAAAATTTGAATTAAATCTAATTATAGTGGATGTGAATATATACTGCAAACAGAAAATTAAATTACGGTGAAGTTAATTCTGTCAACAGTTATATTTGATAAATCGCTATAATTCCAAATATTAATAGGTTTAGTGATAAACAAAAAAAATAGTAATAATATACTTAAATAAATGAAAAGACATCAGAATTTAATGAGTCTGCGGTCGCACTTATGCTTTGGATCAGAGAATCTCTCGTATATAGTCTTAGGATATTATGAGACTGAATGTCAAAAAATGATGGCTTTTGCTATAAGACATAATAAGTCACTTTTATCTAAAGATTCACCTCTTCTTAAACTATAGCGATAGTAATAGGAAGAGTGAGTCCGTTATCTATTTCATTGTATTAATAGAAAAAGTAGTGCATATGTAGTGAATATGTAGTGAATATGTTGATGAGTGCAATGAACACATCATTAATCAAAGTTTTACGTCTTTAGGTCTATTCTGCCGGTGTCTTGCAATCCAAGATAACGCACTATTTTACGCCTTTCACATCACAATCAAAGCCTCAACTCATTGCATAATAAAGTTATAGTATATTATAGATATGCAAATTATTTTTCTGATATACAGTACCAGTGCTATACTGTATATACACACTATTACTGTATTACAGAATATGTGACTTTTTGCCAAAAGAAGTGATGCATAAAATTTAAGATGAAATAAGTTATAAACTGTATAATTCATACAATATGACACCATATGAAACGATTGCCGATCGGTGAGCCGGCAGGGATGACCCGGAATAGTCTAATAGATAGCAATACTTCAAACCCATATTATTCATTTGAGAATATATTTTTGCAATTCATATATTAGACAACTCTACAGAAGTAGAAATATATTAAATATTTCTCAATTACTATATTTGTTTAAAATTTAAAAACTAGTTTTAAAAAATTATGTCATTTTTCATGTTTAATATAATATTATTATAGTATATGTATATTAGATTTGTTTTTTGTTTCAATTAATTAATTCATAAAAATCAATGCAATTTAAATTACCCTTTTCCTTAACATATAACTCATTATATTAAAATAAATATATTAATACAAGTTTATAATAATTTGTAACTTCTATTTTTATGCAAAATACAAGTGTTTATTAAATAATACACACAAAACATATAATTAATAAAAATATTATTTTAACATACAAATTTTACTTGCAATTGAAAATAAAATCTATAAATATATTGTGTTTATTGTATAGAAATTCAATTATAGATATTTTACTGGAATATTCCGATGCAATTGTATTTTTCTCATATATTTATACCAAAAATGTCCCAAGTTATTTTTAAAAATTTTAATACAATATTTAGTTCTTTCTACTTTTTTGCTAAATATATTTGTTATTCTATATTATATCTATTTTTAGTGAAAACAGCTGTTGCACAAATACGGTAATTAAATTACAGGCATTGCTATCAATACTGATCATAGTTTATAAATAGTTAAAGGATTATGACACAACCTGCAAATAATTTTCCAATGCGCTAAAAATATTACTAATTTCTTAAATAGTTTATTAAAAATAATTTTTGTTTAATTAAATATTATTAATATTTAACAATAATAAATAAATAAGATTACAATTATCTAATGCTTATATGTATTTGTTTGTGCGCTGAAGTACAATATAAATTAAAGATTTTTACTTTATTTCTACAATTATATGTTTAAAATTAATATTTAGTTTATTGATAAATTTTTATTTGTAACCTCTAAATAAATAGAACTTTTATAATAATAAAATTCTATTTTAAATAAAAATTTGACTTAAGATTTAATTTTAATATAAAAAATAAAACTTATTTTGCAAATACATAACTTATTTACATAAGTAAATTTAAGTATAATTTTATTTTCAATTTTAATTTTTGTCTAAATTTGACAAATAAGAACATTTAGGCGAAATATTTATTTGATTGTCTATATATTTTTAAATAATACATGCTCAATTTATTGCATATTTTTGTGTCCACTAGCGTAAAAAAACAAAGAACACGTTTGCATATTATTATTGTTGTTTATTTAAAAACTTTCAAAAGTTAATTCAGTTTAAAATGAGTTTAATTTCATTTTTAATAAAAGTTTCTATTTATAGGTTAGAAATATACAAACAAGATATTTATATGCTGTAAATATATATTAAAAACAGGCCAGTTATTATTATTAAAAAATAATAATAATTTATTTAATAATTAAAAGTTAAAAAAATACAAAACCGTGTATGATGTAGCATTCAAACAGCGTTAAGTATCAGATTAAAATAAATTTGTTATATTTTTTAAATTTTAAATATATTTATTTATTTTTGATAAAACTTTGTGTAATTGATCAAAATTTTTGTAAGTTAAAAAACTAACTATTATAATATACTTATAAATTATTTAAAAAACAACTTAAACCTAAATCAATAATTTTGTTTAAAGCTTATAAATAAATAACAGATTTATATTTATTATTTTAGGTAAATTCTTATTTGAAAAATAATTTTAATATTTATAAATCGTTTTAAAGTTGTGCAAAAATATAAATAAATAAATAAAATTTACTACACAAGAACATTCTTGCTCGTTGGCAGCTATATTTTGTTTGACTGTTTGCTTGAAAATGTTATATTTAGTAATAAAACTATAAAAATAATATATAAAACCAAATGTTTAAAAAAATGCAAAAAACATTAAAACTATCCTGCACAAAAACAAAATTTGTTTAATTGCAATTCTATGTAAAAAATTTGACTGATTTTTATCAACAGTTAGTTCGGGAGTCGCTTAAAACTTGCAGTTAATTTGCATCGACTCTCAAAGCGATGAGTAATTAAATCCAATTAATCGGCTCTTAAATGGATGTCATATTGAACTGATTTATCATTTGTATAGGAGTTGTGTCATCACATCATTCTGTGAATGACAGCATAAGCTAATTAATTGCCGAACAAAAGGACAGCCGTTTTTGTTCTAAGAGTCTATACAAATAAGAAATAACAACAAATAATTAATGTTAAATACAAAATCTAATTCCTCTCATCTCAAGGGTATTTGACAGCATATTTATCATCAAAAATAAAAGTTCGCTTTTTTCTCAAAAATAAAAGTTTCGAAAACTCCAACACAAAGTCTGTGTAAACTGTTTTGCATACGATAGGAGTATTTCGATAAAGAGACCAAATATTTACATTTACGGTAAACTACTATAAGATTAATGTTTACTGAGTTTTCAAATAAATCATAAGATATTTTATTCTAATTTTTCACGTTTTACGACTAAATACTTCTCTCAATGATTTAACAGCACATAAACAGTAAATAAATGTTAAAATTTATGTACATTAAGTGATTCAATACTAATTAATAATAAATGTCTAAAATAGTAAATCCAATTGAAAAGTCAATAATATTATCATTTATGTCATAATAACTTATTCGATAATTTTGTTTATGAGTTAAACAAATTAAAATTTTTAGGAAAAAACGATTGGAAATGATTAGACAAACAATGTATTGTCGCAAATAATTGATAGTTTATTGTTGTTTATTAGATTTGGATTCACGGAATGGCGAATATCTGCAATAAATTGCCATTAATTCAATTATCAGAAATGTTATTCTTTGATCACAACTAATCCAGACATGAGTTCTCGTCAGTTCAGTATAGGTTAGGTTAGATTAGACGAAACAAATGTTGGGTCACTCGTGGAAAGGCATTAGTTCGTAGATATTCTAACCTAACACTCACTTCTAAAGAGCAACTCATAACCGAAACTGAGAGTTCGTATCAGATGTTGTATAAGAGATCGAAATATCATTTACCCAAACACTGAATCCTGTTTTCAACTATTATTCCTAAACGTAATATACTTTTTCGAAATTAGATATTCCAGATATTGAGATATTAGTGACTCAATTGTCAGCCAAAAAGCATTTGCTTCAAAACCAAATTTATGCGTTCATCTGCTCTGACGTTCCCAACACTTAATGGCTAAACTAATCCAATAAAAGGATTAGTCGATCGCTTTAATAATTACATTTTGCAGACATCAAAACAGATCCAAACAATAGTAATAATAATAAATCCCCAAAAACACAGAATCTTTGAATACAGTACTTAACAGTTAAACAAATAGTAAATAAAATAAAAAGTGTTTGCAGTAAAAGTTGAACTCAAACTTAAACTCTAAACACGAGTTATAAATCCAAATACGAAGAGTGGAAGTGTCGGTAATAAACGTAACGATGAAATCGGAATAGTTTTAAAACTCTAATACTAATAACTAAAACATCAATAACTAAATTTGTTTATATAATATAATAAGTTATTGAATATTTGTTTTGCTGAGAACAACCAATAATTGATTTTTTCAAATGATAATTATGTGACATAAGAGGATTCGTAAGTAACATAAGGCTGAGTTGTGATCGGAAGCACTGAAATGTCGGATCAATAGATTAAAGATAGTCTATAAGAGTTGAATTGAATAGAGAAGAGAAGAGTAATTGAGTTGAGATGAGTTATTTGGGTTGATTCGAAATAATCATATATTTAAGACTAGAATTATTGATATTTCTGTTTGCATTCTAAGTTTTTGCATCATGATAAATTGAATCAATACAATAGATTAAAAGCAATAAGCTAAAATTACTATAACAAGTTTAGTACATTTTCAATTAAGAAATTATTGTATTAAATATGCACTATATGATCAAATCCTTTTTGTCAATACACACTTGATTAAAATCCAAATTTTATTCAATTGGTCAAAAAAAAATTTATTAGTGTAAGTCTTAAATTTATTTTGATTTTATAGTATTTTATGTCTTAAGCTATTAAAGCAATACATTTTGATCTCTTCTTTAATAAATTATACTATATTATTAATGAGTATTTTAATTTAAAAATAATTTTTAGCAAGTTTATATAAAGTTTAGTAAATAATTAAAACTCGTTGTTATACTAAACAAACTGGTATAAAAAATTAAGCAAAAAGTATAAGTATTAATATGTTTAAATTAACTTTTGGTGAAATGCTAATCTTTTTGATGACAAGAATTTTAACCAAATGTATTTAAAAAATTCAAATGTATATTGGCAAAATGTTAATGGGTAAGAGTAGTATTTAACCAAAAATAAAAATAATCAGTCTTGTTAGATTCTGGAGTTTTACTATTAATAAAAACTTAAACCGAGTGCTCACTTTCTTATTTCTCATGGTTTGAATTAATAAATCTTAATACTTAAAAAATATTTTTAAATTTCTATTTAATTAATTTGTTGTTGTTGTTGTAAAATTCAACAAACTCTAAACTAAAAGAACAATTTATTGATAAAGGATATTTTAGATAATCACAATTAAAACTTGTTTATAAATTAAATAAATTTTGCGTAAAAAATGTTTGACATTAAGAAAAATGTTTTTGTGCTTTATATATATAATTTAGGTTAAATAACAGGTCATTAGAAGATGTCGAAAATATAAACATATTTTCTTTAACGTCAATTTCGTTGAGTTTTGCTTAAAACTCAATTCGTGTAAAGCTGTTGGAAATTAGTGCTAATAAATCGATTCGATTAGACCTAAAAATACAGATATTACAGTATTAAAGCAAAGCTCATATTCAAGTTATACCGTATTTTACAAACAAGTCTAACTTTAATTTAATAATAAGAATAACTGAATCTAAAGAATTTTAAAACTTGTTTGAAATCTTATAATTTGAATAATTTAGTTATTGAATAATTTAATAAATTGTTATTACTTTTATTGTATAAAATATATTTTTGAACGCCTTCTATGAAAACTAGCTAATGCTAATAGAAATGTTAATAAAATTTGATTTGATTTAATAAGTAATAAATTATAAATCATTACAATTATTATTATTAACAATAAAAAAATTTCCAAAGAGTCAAAAAATTTTCAAAATGTGTATAAATTAAATTATAAAATTGTTTTGTTAAATAATTCATTTTTTGATTAATTAAAAATTTTTCTTTGTGTAAGTAGATTTATAATTTTTTAGCAAGATGGTATATTAATATATCAAAAATTAAATAACCAATATCTTTTACAGTTTCTTCAAAATATAACTAATTTTTATTCTAAATCAATGCGAATGTGAATGTGAATGCATACAAATTATTTTTTAAACTAAAGTTTTTTTATATAAAAGTTTAGTCAAATCATTAACAGTCGACCAAAACCCCATTATCTATATCTTCTTAAGTTTTGTTATCAGAAGCAGACAAACAAGCAGTAGAGGGGAGAGAGAGAGAGGGAGTGAGGAAGAGAGAGATGGAGAGAGATGGGGAGAAGAAGGGAGAAAGGGAGAGAGAGAGTCAATTATCACTTTTTGTGATTGTGATGCACACGACTCCAGACTCCAGCAGAATAGGGAAGAGGCAGAGAGACAGAGAGGAGAGCACTGGTAAGAAGAGAATCATTAGTTGAAGAGAACCGACAAATAGTTTTGACTTTTGACTCGCATTCGTTTCCCATATAAATGAAAAGAAATTCCTCTCAATCCTCAAACTCGATAACAAGTACTTCCATTGAAAGACAGAACCGATGAGTTGAGAAGTGCAGAAGAAGTGCGAAAATTGAGGAAAGACTGAACTGACTTGTGAGAGATGAAAGGAATGAAATATATAACTGCTTTTGTTAAGGTTGTTAGCACTGGCACTGATAGTCTGTTCGAACGCTCAGAGAATGCAATTCATGTAAAACGAGAAAAAGTTATGATTTGAGTTGATATGAATCTTCAAATTGTTTTTTCAATGAATTCTCACAAAAACTAACTTGCTCTTCATATTAATGTAGATTTTGAGCACAATTGGCACAATTGGCACTATTGGCACAGTTGTCACAGTTGGCTCACGTCTTAATGTCACGAACTCTTCGAACCCAACTATTCTAATATTAAAATGATTTCATTTATTAAGAAATAATTTTCCTCATTATTTAAAAATACAAAAAAGGAAATACCAAAAAATAATAATTACTTTTAAAGAGTTTTTACAATTTTATATTTAAATAATTTTTGTAATAATTTTTTACCGAATTAATATTTTGTTTATACTGTATATTCAAGAATAATTAAAAAGTATTTTCCAAAAAATAAACATTTTTTCCTTTAAATTAAAAAACCTAAATAAACACAAATTCTGATTCAATTGTATAAGTTTTGAATAAAAGGACATAAGATATCGTTTGTCTACAACATGTTCGGCACTCCTGTTCGGTAGTGTCTCAACTCGACTGAGCTCTCCTCTCAGTTCCACTTCAAAACTTATTAATTTTGCGTAACTCTCAAAAGGCATTGTATTCTCTGTTAGTGTTATAATACAATCGTTGCGTATCTTTACAACGAGTGAAGTGTAAAACGAATCCCAAAGGAATCTAAAGTCAAGTCATTCTGAGCCAACATTATTGTAGGCAAAGAAGGCATTGAATGCAGAGTATAAGTGAAGACGAGTGAAGATTGAGTAAAAATATGATTGTCTGCTCTCCTGTCAATGCCTTGGCTGTGGAGGAGAGCGCAAGTGGAATGCCATCACTGACAACATTGCCTACACTACCAACACTGCCATCATCTCATGCCTAAACTCGCACTGGCACTATGTGCTGCACATACAGCAGAGCAACCGATTTATTCAATAAATGTTAGCACAAGAACTCGATAACAACTTCTGACAAAGACTAAGTAGTGCTGACCGACCAGTGCTCGCAATTGTGAACACTATTTAAACCGCAATATCAGCGCTCATAACGACCTAAACTATTATATCTATTCAATATTATATTATATTATATTATATTATCGAATATATGTATGCATCAGATATTCAATATAAGAATGTTTTCGCTATACACTAATACCACAATTAATGCATTACTTTTACTCAAATTTTTGTTTCATTTATTAATTTCTTTTTCATTCAGCGTTGATCACAAATTAATTATTTTTTACATTAAATTAAAATTTTTAAAACATTTGGAAAAATTCATAAGTAATCAAAATTAAATTTATACCAAACAAAAAACAAACAAAATATAATATTTAACTTTTTTTTAACTAAGGATATCTTTATTTCTCTGATTTTAATTGAATTTAAAAAATCAAATATTTAATTAACGAAAGGTTCAACAAAACGGCAATTTGAGAATTGCATTCCTTATGAACAGTAGTGTTTAATAGCATTGGATATTACGCAAAATCTTTAGAGTTTAGGTCATTATAATTAAATACAGAATAAAAATGAATAATTAAATAGAAATCAAATTACTTTACACGCTATATAACTTTAAAATTAATATTTTATTTAATTATATCTAAAATCAAAAAACAAATAAATAAATATGAAAATTAAAAAATAATAATTAGAAAATATTTTAATATTAATTTAAAAGTTTTAAAAATATTATCCAAATAACAATTTATTTTGTTTTAGATAAAGACTGATTTATTTAAATAGAAAAAAAAATTAAAATAATATAATAAAGACTCGCAAATAATAATATATTCTTAAAGAAAATTTAGAAATAATTTATTCAAAAAACAGTTTTAAATTGATTTTAAAGTTTGCAATAAAGAAGAAAGTGTTTTCTTAATTTAATGGTTGAATGTTTTCTTGCATTTAATTTAAAAATTTGATTAAATTAGTTAAAACTGAAAAATAGAATCAAAACGAATAGCGAAGTGAGATATGGAGAGCAGTGACTCCGAGCAACAAATAAATGCAATGCGAATACGGAATAGTATAGCAAACGTGAGAATAAGAATACTGGAGCTCGGAATTGGAAACACCGGGAGATAAAAATGCATTATTTAATTAGATCTGATGAAGGAATGGCAAAAGAAATGCAAGTTTTTTCCAGTAATAGATTGGGTGCCGAACATGAATAGCAATACATCATAAGAAAAGGCAATAATGAATAGCATGAGACAAACGTACGACAGGCCAACAGCACTAATATAACGTTAGTTGTGCTGTTGTTCTGCACCGACAGCCACAGTATTATCATCTCTGTATGTGTGCCGAAAGCACTGGTCGTCAAAACTATGCGGTGTTCAACAATCATGGCAGGCATTGCCTAACGCACAGGCAGTACAACAAATTGATATTAAAGTCTGGCTCTGAATAAATAACTTGTAGAGCAATAGATCGACAAAAAGTGCTTTATTTTAAAAGTTAAACCATTTTTCGGATATCTTTGATATTATATAAAGTTTGAGTTAAAAAAAAGAATAAATGAGAAAATGTTGACCAAAATTCATATATAATACTGAATATTGTGTACATTCTGTATATTCTGTATAATCTATATTTTCGTTTAAATCTAAATATTCTGTACATACAGTACAGTCTACAGTCTATACTGTATAGTATATACAGTATATACTGTACGAATGTGTCAAACTCAAACTCAAACCTAATGCCATTATAATAGTCGTTTGAATATTCACATTCACATTACAGCATAAAAACACATATACTATACGAGAATTATTGGCATTACATTAGATTGCATTACATCGCATAAAATTAGATCTCAAATGGAATTCTAATTTAGCCCTCACTCAGTGTTCCGACGCATAAGTATAGCGTATAATAGCATCGCATTTATCTATAGCTCATAAGCTTCTCATAGACTTTTCTCGACATCAATAAACTACTGACTCTACAGACTCTACAACTGCAGAACTGCAGCACTTATTTGAAAACTTAAATAAATATTCCGTCAGTTTAGATGAAAATTCTTTTCCTTTAGCGCCACAATTACTGGAACTTTATTACTCTTAATAACTATTAATTTTAACCATTTATTATATGCTTTTAATTATTTCATTAAATTTTTTGGATAACAAATAATTAATTACTAAATACTTATGACCAGTAAATACCCAGAAATTTGACGTATAAACAGATTATTAAAATTTTTATTGTTTTTAATTTTGTTAATTTATTCGCACTTTAATTGCTATCACCGGTAATAATATAAATAAATAAATTATTTTATTAGTTTTGGGTTCAACCAAATACAGGTATTTCTTAAAAGGCAGAGACGAGTCAGTGTCGAGTTCGGTAACATTTAATTACTAAAAATATTTGTTTCTAAAGAGATGACAATTTTTTGCAAAACTCAATTTCTACTAACAATTTCAAATAAAATAAATAATTTAATCAATAATTAATTTAGTTATCTTTTAAAAGCATGTCTTTCTTGGAATAAAAGTTCATTTTTATAGCTATAAAATAGTCTCCAATTTCGTGCCGACCTCTACTAAAAAGAAATTCTCTGACGAATACATTTAGAAAAGGATAAAAACAGTGATTCTATTTGCTTGCGGTCTATGTGTAAACCAAAAAATGATGACAAAATCGATCAAAAACAGTATGACATTCATTAGAATTCAATTACAATCTGGTATTTGCTTAATAGTAGCAATCGATTGCTAACTAAACTAATTGAGACAAAAGAAGCGAATTTTATTCATCTATTTATATAAGCCCTATAAATAAAGATGTCTTATAAAAAAAAAAGATTAATCGTTTTTAAATTGCATACAATATAGATATTTGTAACAAAAATAATAAATTTGTAATAAATTTAATTCAAAAATACTTTTAAAGTAATCAATAAGAAAGAATTTATTGCAGTCAGTGGTTAACATTAGTTTAAATAATATTTCCAATACTCTATAGTCGATGCGATTGTTCTTTATTCCAAATGTTTATCTTCTTATAAAAAGATTATTTTAAAATAATCATAAAATCTAAAATCAATATAATAACCAAGTAAACACTATAATTTTCAAACTTGTATAGCTTAAACTTAAAGAACAAACAAATTTTAATACATTTTAAAGCTAAATTTTTATATTTAAACAAAAGAATATCATAAATTAATGAGCAAAATTACAAATGCCAAATTTTATTTATATTTTGCATATGTGCTTTATGTTTGCTTTAACCAGCACAAAAATAATAAAATGTAAACAAAATTAAAATTTAATTCTTTTATTGTAAAATAACAGAATAAAAATATGCTTGTTAAGCTTTTACATGGCAATTAAGTCGAAACAAATAAATTCAAATAAAATTTTATATTAATTTAATAGGAATAAATTATTAATAAAAAGTCTTAATTTGGTTTTTATTGTTCTCTTATTCTTATAATACTGATTCGCTTCACTTATTCTTTATATTATTGGAATTTATTTTTATATTAGAATTCAATATAATTTTTGAGCGAATCGCTAATAAACAGATGATTTACAGAACAGAATTCAATTTGAGGTTAATTTGATTACTAAAATATTTGGCCATAAATTGGTTTGAAGTGATATTGAAGTCTTGTAAAGCGTACAGAAATTCAATATTGAGTCAACTCATTGAATGTCGTGAATCCCATGGAACGGATGTTCATTAACTTATGAGTCGAGACAATAGTCCGCCAGACATACAGTTAATTGATCCGAACCGACCTTTTGTGTAATGGTTTGTTCTAATCACTCGTCCAATACTAGTGTCGCTTTCGATGGACAAATCATTTAGGCATAACTCAACTCAACTCAACTCTGCTTACTATCTAATGGCTCACAATCACTACTTTTGTCAATTTGACTATTCTTTTTA
>JAQFXP010000729.1:0-25189 GCA_034693685.1 Belba bartosi
GTTACCACAAAGTTCGGTAAAACGCGCGCGAGCTAGTCAAAAATTTTGCAATTACATGTGAAGCAAGCTTTATTTATGAATTATTCATTAAATATGTAGATTTGTATTCAATATTTTTTAACATAATGCAACTAGCATATATTCTTATTCTTTAGTTTATAAAATAAATATATTCTTTTTCTTAAATTAGAATATTATTAGTAAAACGCAACAAATATTTAATTAAAATTAATTTATAATAAAAAAAATAATTAATTAAAATATTTTATATAATTTAGTTTTTTAGTCTTTAAAAGGAATATTAATTTAAAAAAGGGTATAATTAAGAAAATGTTTTTTACATCATTAAATTGTCGAATTTTTAATGATATAAAACTTTGACAAATGATACTATAATTTAAAATATTTAAATGTAAAAGATAATGTTATTTCATTAATAAACTTGGAGAATTAATGAATTTTTACTTAATTAGAAATTTATGACAAGCAAAAAAATTTTTTTTAATAATTAAAACAATTATTTTAATCTTACATAATAATTATTTATAACTTAAATGTTCATTTTTAACAATTTCTAAAGTAAACTCCATTAAAATAACAAATTTACGTTAAATATGTTCTGATTTCAATATTATTAAATATATAAACTATTTTAAACAAATATTAAACTTTAAACTTACAAAGATTAAATTGATTAGTAACTATTAAAAATTATATTTATTATTTCAATCAATTTATATCTTTTTTTATTACAAATTTATAATCAAATTGATTGATTCAAAATGAGTTTAAACATTAAATATTATGTTTGTATTTGTGTATAAATATTTAAATCAATTTAAACATTAATTTTTGCAAATCATAAATAATATTTCCGAAAAATTTTCTACAAATATCAAACTTTATGTAAATTTGTGTCACAATTAATCTTAATTTTTCAACACTCTATCCTCAAACGATGAGTTAATTTTAAAAATAGAGTTTTTAATCTTCTTTTGAGTTTTTATCAAATTTATTGCATTTAAAAGCTATTCCAGACTTTTCAGACTATTTCCGCTTAAATCAACAAAATTATAGGTTTTTTTAAACCTAAAATAATTCTAAAAAATTAATTTAAAATTATTTTCAAAAAATACTTAAATAAAAAATTCTTGAACAGAATATACACAAGAATTTTTTATTTAAGTATTATTTGAAAATAATTTAAAATTAATTTATTAAAATATAAAACAGATATTGAGAAGGCCAGCCAATCCAGGGGGCATCAGAAGAGGAATTTTTAAAAAACCCTTAAAATGTTAATATTTATGGCAAAATTTTACCCAACTTAACTGGATTGAAACCGGATTTAGCACCAATTTAGGTCAAAAATACAAAAAAAATTGCCGAAGGGGTACTTTTTCGCGAATCAAATGCTAGGGAAAATAATTGCCAATTTTTAAAATCAGGGGGATTTTTGGCTGTTTCCCCCTTTACAATGTCTGATATAGAATGTATATATATTTTTAATTAAATTTTTATATACAGTATATGTAATTATATTACATTATTTATATATATTTTTATTGCAAATTTCTATTTGTTTAAATTTAATTTAAATAATATTAAATTTTTGTTTAATGTATTTCAAAATTAGTTTAAAGAATTTTATACAAAAATAAAAATACAAAAATTCTTTAAACTAAATTCACTGATGAATGCATAATATGGTTACAATGATAGGAATTGTATGAATTGTATATAAGTTTAGCCTAAAACTGATGATTTTCACTAAAGTTTAGTTTGTTTTGCAATACTGTACTGCAATAAAATTAAAAGCAATAAAATTATGTTTTCCGTCTCAACTAGTTTTGCAATTTTCGACAAAAATATCTTTTGAGTAAATTATAAAAATTTCTATTTACTTAAACACATAAAATATATTTATGACTTGTATTTCAAGTTTGTTTTTAATATTTAATTAGTAAACGACTATTTTAAGTTTATGTTAAGTGTATTTGTATTAACTTAAAAGTATTTTTAATTTCCCATCTTTTAGTAAATATAATATAAATATTAGCATATTTAATTTTAAAATACTAATAGATTAATAAAATTTATTTCAAATGCACTAAAATGGATTAGGAAATAATTATTGTAAATAATATTTTAATATTCATAATCAAACATTATAAAAATAAGACTAATTTTTTTAAAGTCTAAGTATTTAACTAAATTGAATTTAAATTAAAATATAAATCGAATTATTTACAAAAATAAATTATTAAAAAATTATTTCAGCAAAAGATGTTTTGAAATGTAAAACAATATATTATATTTAAAAAACAAAAACAAAATATTTTAAAACTATATGCGCATAACAATTTTAAATGTATAAAAATTATTTGAATTACAGTCAACTATGGGTTTCAGACCTGGAGTCGGGACCAAAAATTTAGGAATAATTTACATTGAATTCTATTGTAGTTGTGATTGAAAAATGAGGAATAATTTTGAGAGAAGGACAGAACTTATGAAGTCTTAAACCAATAGTTAACTGTATTAAGAAATCTTAATATTATTACTTTTTAGAAATATGTAAGAGTGACAGTAAATTAGATTCTGCTTATCGGCCTCTTTGAGAAATAATTTGTAGTTAACCTTATATCGATATATCATTAAATTAGTGGTCAAGTTAATATGTATATATTTTATCAATTTTTAAAGCACATTATTTATGTATCGTTAATAAAACACTAAAAATATATAAATTGTTAACATGAGAGAGAGAGAACAGGGGAGAGAGAGAGAGAGAGAGTGCAGGAGAAAGAGAAAGAGAGAGAGAACAGGAGAGAGAGAGAGAGTGCAGGAGAGAGAGAAAGAGAGAGAGAACAGGAGAGAGAGAGAGAGAGAGAGTGCAGGAGAGAGAAAGAGAGAGAACAGGAGAGAGAGAGAGAGAGAGAGAGCAAGAGAAAGAGAAAGAGAGAGAGAGAGCAGGAGACAGAGCAAGAGAGAGAGAGAGAGAGAGAGAGAGAAAGCAGGAGAGAGAGAGTGAGAGATTTAGAAGAAACAACGTGAAAAAGGGAGAGTCCCTAGATGCCCTAGTATCAATATAATTTTACTTCAAAATTATTTTCCCAAGATAAGAGAAATTTCATTTACTGTCACTTTACATATTTTAATATTAAACTACATTATATGTGAAATACTTATAAATTTTATCAAATATTTCAGATATAGTAAATAAAATTAGATTACATTCTTTAAAATCATAATTCTTACATTCCTTAAAAATAAAATTCTTTACAATTAATATTTGAACATAAATTTTGTCATAAAAATAAATAAATAAAATAAAAATAAAACTATTCATAAAAATGGCACAAATATTTAAACGTGTACTTTAGTAAAAAACACCGAAAATATCAATTATTCAAAAATAAAAACCTGAAGAACTTTTAAACTTTTTATTCCGGAAACTCTTTAAAAACATTAAATGCATTTTATTTCAATCAAAGAGAAAGTGTTTTTAGAAATAGGAAACTCTTGTAATGCAATACATTCAGACACTTGTACTTCGAGTGCAATCAACTTAAAATTTTCGGCTATTTCGGGAAAAATAAATATTTAAATAAATCTTATTTTCAAAAAACTCAATAAATCAAACAAATTGAATGAATAAATGTTTTATATTTATTTCATATATTTCAATAAAACATGCTTTGAATTAATCAAATTTACAGATATATAGCTATTATATATCCGTTGGCCAGTTCACGCCTGACTAAATCGTTTGGTGCCACTATAGTATTAATAATATGGGCACTGGCTATAGGGATTGGCTCACTTTCATGGATTAATTCAGTGGCCGAGCCGTTCGAATGGGGAAACAAGACTCTGTACGACTGTAAGGAAACCTGGAGTCAAGAATCTGCCCGAGCCTTCACATTAGCGATGTTTATAATCACATTCGCATTGCCCATATCGGTGCTTACATTTGCATACGGGTCGGTCGGTTTGAAAATGCTTAGACACACCACTCCGGGTAATGCGGATTTGGTGCGCGATGAGGCCCAGAATATGGCCAAAATTAAGGTTAATAAGGTTACAATTATAAATTTACTCTGATGCATTCCAATTTTTGCATTTTAATTATTTATGATTTTTTATTTTGATTTTATCTCAAAAATAATTTTATTTAATATTGAAAATTAATTTTATCTCAAATTAGGGTAAATTAATTATATATTGTTAACTTTTTTGGTTAATATTTTTTGTTTTTTATCTTGTTAGTTAGCACTTTTAATTTGTTTTTATATTATAAATAATAGAACAAAAATTTTTATAAATTTTTTATAATAATTTTTTTTTCAATTTTTATTGCTTTCTAATTTTAGATTTTAGCCAACTACTAATAATTTACTAAAATTAACATAGCTAATAAATATTTAATTTCAAACTAGGTGTTAAAAATGCTGGCTACGATTGTAATCCTATTTGCCATATGTTGGCTACCAATACATATTCTCAATTTATTCATATATTTTGCTCGCGATTGGTTGGAACGCATATACGCGACTGACTCGGGATTTAAGATTTACATTGCATTAACAATAGGCGCGCATTGGTTCTCAATGGCCAACTCTTTCGGTAAGTTTACAGTTTATATATTGTAAACATTTACATTTAGTTATGTCGTAAAGCAAACAAAATCATTAAGTAATATTTTCCTAAAATAACTAAACAAATATTGCATTGCAATACTGCACTGTATCAGTGTACACTGTACTGTACAGTGAGTTTTTTTTTAAAAACTAGAACAAAAAATATTTAACAATTTATTAGCATTATATAAATATTGTAGTAATATAGAATATAGATATAATTTATTTCCATATAATTTAGAAATATATAAATATTTTGGTCCTAATTTTTAAAAAGTTTACTATACAATACTGTAATACAGTTAAAGTTGAGTTTTATTATTTTCCAGTTTTGTACAATATTATACAATATTCTAAACCCACTTACTATAGAAACAATGTAAAACAATTTTACTTTTATTCCTTTACCAGTTTTATTTCTCATTTTTTGTGCCCCGACCCATTTAACAAAACTGGAGCTGGGTGTAATATTACTTAAAGTTACTAAACTGTATTGTTTTTTATGTTACAATAAAAGTTTTAAAATAAATTAGAATTAAAATCAAAATAAAAGTAAAATTGCTAACAAAGCTTTTTCTAAATTTAAAGTTAGATAAAATTTCTATTGGTATCTCAATTATTATTATAAAAAGTTAAAGTTTCAACTATTAATTTATAACATGTTTTTTAAATGAACATGGGCAGGCGGCTTAAATCTAATACCATGTCTCCCAAGAGTGAGAAACTTAAGAACTTTAAAAGCATTTAGCAAAAAACTTATGAAACTAATATTCTATTTATACTTTACTTTGAAAGTAAATATGTAATATGTAAAAATATTAAACATTAAAATATGTAAACTTTTAATACTTATGGGAGACTAGACCTGGTAGTACTGTACTCTCCTGCGCACTTGCAATAAAGTATTCAAACTTTGTCCATTTATTTACTTTTTAATTAATTATTAAACAAATAAATGTTTTCAAACATAAGTTATACTTATGAAATGCGCAAACATACTTATACTTTGTATGAAAAACTTTCTACGTTTAAGTTTAAAACTCTTTAAAAACAAAGTATAATATTTAAAATTTTTAGATATATTTAAAAAATAACAAATTAAAGCTAATTTCAATGTAAATAAATTTATCTATAAATAAGTAATAATTTCTAAAAAATTATTTTAATTTTTACTAATTTTGCCATAAGAAACAATTGGTATTTTGTTTAACAAACAATTAAAGGCATAAAAAATATACAGTATATTGATTATTACTACAGTATTCTTTAATCATTCTATTGTCTCTTGTTTATATTTATTATAATATATTTGAATAAAAGATTTATTTTAATACTTTGTTGCTTTACCTTAATATTTATTCACATATTAGCTAAAAACGCTTATGCCCAGGTCGAATATAAGACATATTAATTAGTTATTTTGCTTAGTTCGCTTATTTTAAAGGCAATTTTAATGCAAACTATTTTTTTTTTGCTTAACCTAAGTCATACAGCTTTTAGTTTATTTTGCCTAAAGCTGCTTAAATTTCATGTCTGCAATTTTTATAAAAATAAATCGTATGTTAAATTTTAAAACTAACATTTTTATATCTATTCCCTGTCTTGCAAACTTATAAAAATGGTTGTATTGCTAAATTATCATATTATGCTTTGCAAGCAATATTCTCAAGAGGCTTGTTAAATTAATCAGATATAAATTCTTTTTTTAACCATTTATATCTTTATATATCAGTTTAGTCTTAGTATGTTATTACTTCCTATTTTTCTTAAGCATTTTTCCAAAACTATCATTAAGCTAGATAAATTGCGACATTTTTGCCTTATATTGGAAATTTATTAACCTAAATAGATCAAAAAGAAAAACATTCGCCCACACTAATAATTTAACCTTTTTTAATTGCTAGATCAAATATCAAAACAAATCAATTCAATTAGTGAACAATTTTTTGCAGCAATTACAATTTATCATCAATACTAACCTAAATAACATTTTATTAATGTTTTGGCTTCTATAAATTTTAAATAAATACAAATTTAAAAACTTCAAATTTGAATTAATTTTTGTTTTTATTTTGAGCGATGTATTAGATTTAAATTCAAACAAATGTTTCAAATGTGTTCTTAAACAACAAAAATATACTGAAAAATAAAATTTTAATTTTTTTTACAGTTAATCCAATCATCTATTGTTTTATGAGTGAAAACTTTAGAGTAAGTACTTTGCTAAAATCTATTTTAATTTAATCTAATTGTTTATTTATATAATAAGATTAAACAAGTTAAATGTGTACAGAATAAATAAAAATAATTTAATCAAATTTTACACAATTTAGTAAAAGTTTAATCTTATTATAAATTAATTATATTTTTAGTAAATTAAGTTTTAAAATAAATATGTTTATAATTAACCTTTTCTTCAACTGACTCCTAAATCCATCTTGCCAATATGCATTTTGTACAAAAATTAATGCATTTCGCTTAAAGTGTTTCCGAATTAATTCAAACATATTTTATACTCTATTCTCAAATTCTTTTGATATAATTACTATCAAAGGAATTAAAGGAAAACTTGTGATAAAATTAGCAAAAGTTAATAAATTATTTGTTTGTACATTTTAAACGTGCTTAAAGATAAAAGAAATCCAATTATCATTTTTTTAGACTATTAGATACTAAACAAACATAAAAAATTAATAATAATTTTTGTCAATTTTTCAATTAACTTAATTAAAAAAATTGTTTTTAACATATTCTAAATTTCTAAAACTCAATTAATTAAACAATCGTGTTAAATACTACAAAAATATTTGTTTAAAAGTAAATATTTTGAAAAACAATCTAGCTACAGTTTTTGCCTTAAATACAATATAGTTTAAAATATCCAAATTATTAAAAGAACAAAAGCCTAATTATTATAAGTATTTTTTCCTTATATTTCAGTCAAGTTTATCAAGTTTTCTAACATTAAAATAATTTTGAAGACAGATCTCAAGATATTGGTTTCGAAATGCTGTCCCTTAATGCGGTCGCGACAGAGAAGGGGTACAACAATCCGAAGCAGTGACTCAATGCACTCATATAGGACTTCGGTGTTTGCGATGAGCACTAAGATTACGACCAATTCCGGGCAGAGTCTCATAAACATGAACTCAATTCGGGGTAATATCCGGAACGGCGTCGACAACACTAAACCGAACGGAAATGTTAAGTCGAACAGAGCTATGATCAGAGTTTCTCACATCGAGTGATCGAGTGATGACTGGATTCTAATTATTTGATATTTCGTACGTTTCTTATAAACTATTTTATTTAAATATGTAAAACAGCTTGTAGAATTGAAACAACAATTGATCAAAACAATAATTTTTGAACTGATATTAATTTACTTATATCTAAAAAAATAATGTTTTTTAATTACAAAAATAACTTTAATTTAAGTTCTTAATGACATCAAATAGTTGTTATTAACTGACAAATATAACAATAGATTAAATATTTTTATTTTTATCAATACAGTTTATTACCTAGCTATATTAATAATTTATTTGTTAATGTTGTAAATTATAAATTATCTAATAAGTATTGCGTAATTTGTATTTTGTAATTTAAATAATATTATGAGCTTAAAATTGTCATTCCTCAATTTAAATTTAAAAATTATAAACTTATTAATTGGAGATTCTTAAGAGAGTTGTTATGAAATAAACAGCACATTTATTACAGCTAAAGGCAATCACATATTATTAGTTTTTTTAAATTACTTCTTTTAAAATATTTATTGTGTAATTTTATTTTTAATAAAGAATTAAAAATTACATTTTTATTATTACATTATTAAATAATATTATTATAAAGATTAAAATCTGTCTGCTGTAAATTTTTAACAATGCGTCTTATTTATGTATTTTTTGTTATATCAGCATGAAGTCAAAAATTATTTAATTAATCTTCTTTACAAATTTAAACAAATTTTTTCTAATATTAAATTTTTAGATTTATTATTATTATATTTTTGCTGATTTAAAATTTCTTTTAAAATAAAGATTAGCAACTTTAATTAAATTTTTAATTATTATGAATTAAAAATGCCATAAAATTTAATGTTTTTTGTTTTAATATTTATTAATGTATTAATGTATAAATTTTAAATAAAAGATCAATTAAGCACAACTGTAATAATAAGTAAACTTGTAAATTAAATTCTATGGCAACCTCTTTTCGTGTTGTACATTTTAGTAAATGATAAATTTAACCAATTATATTTGTATTTATTGTAAATGTTATAATTATTTATAAATCAATATAAAACAAAATAAAAATTAATTTCAATATTTTAATAAAGGCTCTTGCTGTTAAAATTTACAAAATTTGAGTAATAATTATTTTTAGCTACTGTATAATAAAATTAATAATATATTAACTTGTAATTAAACTAATTTAATTTAATTTTACTAAACATTAGCATTATAAGAGTTTATAAATTTAGCTAGACTTTTAAAATTTTTGCAATATTTATCATCAATTTCAAATCAAGACATTAAAGTTTAAAATCTATTGCTTTTTAAACAACCATGCTTTTATTAATAATTCAATTTTAGTTTAAACTAAAAAATAGCTATCTTTGTAAGAAATCACAGATTTAAAAAAATAGACTTTGATATTGTAGAATGTGTTGGTTCAAATTGTTAAATCGAAAGTAAAAGCTTTACAGTTAACTTGATCAAAACGAATGAAAAGTTAAATCAAATGTATTTTAAGCTCTAAAAGTGTTTATAATCATTATAAAATATAATGCAATATAAAAACTTTAATGGAAAAAATATTTATTGTATTTTTTAAAAATACTCTTGCTGAAACTGTTATACAAACCATTAAATATAGACAATTTTGTAAATAATTACTTTTTACTTATTATACTAATTATATTTTATTGATGTAATAAAATAATTACTTTTGTTATACACAAATATATTTGCTTTACTAAATTTATTGACAAGTTAAATTTTTGTGTAAACGGTTTCTTATAAGTAACATGTAAAATAAGTTATTACAAATATAACTAAAAATATATAATTATATTATAAGAATTAATTTGAAACAATGTTAAATCTAATTGCGTATTTAAACAAAAATTTTGTTAATGTTGTAAATTTGATTCTTTGGTATAATCGCATTTGTGGATTGACTTTTGGTGGACTGGTTATCGATCGCAACGGAAAATTGTTTGTCAATAAATTTTACAAATATTTTGGATATGTTTTTGAAACAATATTTTTATTTCATATAATTTATTACAAATATACTCTAATTAAAAAATTTGAGGAACCAATAAATCAAATGTCAAGAGCAAGAACAAATTTAGTATATTACTTTGTGCTGGTTATAACCAGTAATGGGTTTTTGTTATATGGTTTACATTTTACAAATAAATATAGCATAAAAATAATTAAATTTATTCTGGAAAGATTTCAAGATGCAATAAATACAAAAATTGATAGAAAATTATTACTAATATTTGTAATCTGGATAATTCCTAATTTAACTATAGATGTAACTTTTGGTTTTTTAATTGCAAATTATTACCACGATACTATTCAAATTATAGATCTGATATTAAGCTTTTCTGCAATAAAAAATGTTTGGGCGTTAAATGCAATTATCTTGGCAATATCAATTTATAGTGCAAATATCTTAGATGACATATTTAATAATCTTGATAATAATACAACATTAAATAAAGGTAGCAAGCATAAATAATATAATTTGAAAATTATTTGCAATATTTATTTTTAATTTTTTATAGATGCAAAACTTTTGATCCTAAATAAATCAAATATTTCAACAAATTTTGTTTATTTATTAAAAAATAAAACACTTTTTATCAATATTCGTGAAACAATTACTAAGTTGGACACAAGTTTCTCAGCTATTATAACCTGGAACGTATTAAATACTATTTACACAATTATGCTTTGTATTTACGCTTTGGCTCAAGCTCAAAGTGATAGGAATTATTTACAACTTGACTCACTTTTATTAAAAGTTTTAGCATTTTATTTTATTTATCAATTGCTAGTCATTTGTTTTGTTTGTGGATTAGTTCACGAAAAAGCGGAGAAAATATATGCAGTTTTGGATAAATTCAATTCAATTGATTTGTCTGTTAATGAATTGAACGAATTAGTTATGTTTAAGAAAACTTGTGGTAAAACTAAATTTGGTTTTACTATTGGAGGCTTTGCAAGTCTCAGAAAGACCACTCTTATCCCGGTCAGATTTTAATTAGTTTTATCTTAAATTAAAATCACTTAAATTAACTTGATAATTATTTACATTTCATATTAAAATTAATTAAATTTTATAGCTCTTCACATTTGTATTAAATTACACGGTCATTTTGCTTCAGACAACAACAAAATAAATAAAACAACAATGGCAACTTTTAAAATAGACATCAACTCTTTATTTTTATAAATTATCATTGTTTATTTAATTGCAAATCCAAAAGCTTAAAGACTTATGCAATTAATTAACTATATATATATATCTAATCAAATTTTGTTTTTAAAAAATAAACTTAATCATCTAAAACCACACAGACAATTTAAATTTATCGTTTTGACAATCAACTTTAACTAGTAAAAAACAAAACAAACCGGAAATGATAAATTCATTCACATACACACATCAAGATAAATTTCCAGATGAGAAAAACAAAACAAAACAAAAATAAATAATAAAACCAAAACAAAAACTACATTAAAAATAAGAAATAACAAGAAATTTGTCATTTATTCAAAATCTGAATCTCAATGCCAATCGGATGGACAACAAAAGAGAAAAACAATGTTTAAGTTCTTATTGTTATTTCACATAATTAACTAAAAATAATTGGTTTAGTTAAGTGCCAATGGCCTGACATAGAGCCAGAGCGAGAGCCAGTGCAGGATAATTATGGTTTGGCTACTAAGTCAGTGTGTGATCCAGATATGCCATCTTCTCGTTCTGTATCATAAAATCTTTGATTGTTTTTGCCTAAACTTAATTAAATAATTGTTTTTGTCGTTAAACACTATTTAACTGTATTTTGTCTGCAAATCACGTCCAAAACAAACAATTCAATTCAATTCAATGTGATTCAATTATTTGTTTCATTAATACTATTTAACTAGTTTGCAATGAAAACTCTTATATAACAAGCGTATTTAATTTAAATATTAAAATAATTTACATAAAATAAAGTTTTATTCTTTAAAACAAGCAGAAAACTATTGTTTTCTAAAAATTTATTATTAGAATATTCTATTTTATGCAGCGCTTCAGATTAGCTCAAAATCCCTCTGATTTTGAAAATTGGCATTTGGACTGCAAAAAGGTACATCCTAGATATTTTTGCACCGAAGGCGGCCGCCAACTATTTTAACTTTTTGACAAATATTAGAAAATTTTCCTTAAATTTAGTTAAATTGCATTATAATTATATAGCTTTTTTGGTTTTTTAATTCCTTCACTATTCCCCAAAGGGTTTTGCTCAAATATTTTTGAAAGAATCCTTTTCTTAGTCCCACTACGTTTTTAGTTAAGTGTTTTGGAAAAATGCTTTCCCAGATTTCCCCTGGTTAATCGACTTTCTAAAGTCCTGATTTTATGTCTCAAAAACATTTATTTTAAAATTAGTTATTTTCCATAAATTTGAAAATATTTAAAATTTTTAATTAAATCCAAAATAAACAAATCAATTATAATGTATTACATAATTATTTTAAGTCAATTTTAACTAATCTAATCGTCAGTGCTCGGCACTCAAGGAGAAAATGCGTTGTGAAAGGAATCACTAAAAGAGTTACTATGAACTTATGCCAAAATTTAATAATATTAATAATTAATATTTAAAAAATAATTACAAATAGTAAGTACTAAATAGATGTATTCAAATCTAAACTTATACCCAAACTTTATAATAATTTGCACTTTCAATACCATTCCCACCTTCAACTC
Source organism: Belba bartosi (assembly GCA_034693685.1). NCBI lineage: Eukaryota > Metazoa > Arthropoda > Arachnida > Sarcoptiformes > Damaeidae > Belba > Belba bartosi. Next base: position 12,642 of record JAQFXP010000729.1, read on the forward strand.
CATTTCCATACCCATTGAATTTTGGCCTAAGTTTATAGTGAAACACTAAGTCACCCCTTTCACATCGCATTTCCCCTTTCAGTTCCGGGCTCTGCTAATCATCGATTAATTAAAATTTTAAAATTTATTATAAATTTTCAAAATATACAAAAAAAATAAATTATTAATTTGTTCAATAATGACAATCATAGCCTACTATCAAAGTTTTCGACATTAAGTCCATTGCTTTTAATTGTATTGCCATTAATCTCAAAGTTTTCAACAGTAATGCTAATGACATCCGATTTTGCTTTCGGATTGTTTTTCGAGTTTGTTTCGAAAGAAATCAATTTTCGGTTTGTATTCGATATACGTTTCGACAAATTAACGAACGGCGCCTCAAATACTAAGTATCCGAATATTGATATAATAACTGTCGACACAAATACACCGCAAAAAATGAAAAACTAAATAAAATATAAATGAAATTTTTGTCATTAAATGTCACTATTTATACATTTGTATGAAAAAGTCGAAAAACTTACTAATTCTAAATCGCGATAAATAATTAGATCACGTTTTGTGAAATAATAGAACCACACGATTAGCAAATTTAATAAATATATTTGATATGTGAGTCGACTTAATGGCAATAATAGTTTGTTTGACAACAATTTGTTGACTAATCCTTATGTTTATAAAAAAAATTTGATTAGTTTTTGTAAATTTTTACTTAGTATTGCTTTATGAATACCTCCTCTATTGTTGACACATTCTCGAATGACCCAGGCAACACCCGATATGTAAAGCACCCTGTACAATCCATTATAAGCTACTGATAGTGTAAGCGATGGATTATTTGTGATGTCATTCCATAGGTATGTAATTACTACTGATATCAGACTAATAGTCGGCAAAACAAACCAACAAATCAGACGTAAAAACTGTGGTTAAGAAATAAAAATTTAATTATTAGAAAAATGTAAAAACATTTCTAATTTCTTGATAACAATAAAGTTAAGCGTATTATTTTCAAACTTAAATAGTCAAGTTTTAGCAAATAGAATTGAGAATGGTAATTTACAACTTTATTGTATTGGCTTACTATATTTAATTTGTGTTTTGACTGTTCGAGAGTCGCGTTATTTCCAATTGATATTCCGATAAAATATGCAGAAAAATGATTGAATGTTAAGAAATGTTTAAACTTCACTTCATTTGGAATTTCACTGCAAGAATAGATAATAATAAAAATTTGAATTTAGATTAAATTGAAAATAAATTGAATACTAACTCAAGTAATGGCCGGTTCATAAAGACAGACTTAGCCGATAAGCTCTTGCTGTAAGTCATATACATTGGAAATATAATTCCAATTAAAATCAAAATTCTTGTAAAAAATTTAAAAAGTTTAGGCCTTTTATAAGTGATTAGCAAAACAATTATTCCAATTAGGCTGAGCTGAATGTAAGCGCTTATATACCACAAGTGAGGCAAACACTGCAATTATATTTAAATTAATAAGAATTACTTTAATTTAAATAAATAAAAATTACTAACTGTATGGTTAGGTTCGAACCAATTAGTAATAAACAGCAAACTCTTCCACCAATTCTGAACACAAGAATCAAAGAGTTGTGAAGTACTTGACTTATAAATAGGTCCTCCGTTTAGGTACAAAGGCATCAAAAATATTAATAAAATTGTATAAACTATGGGAGGAGTGAGTCGTATGAGACGTCTTAAGACATATCTAAACAAATTGATTCGACCGTTGCTTCGGTTCAAGTCGTCTCTTGTCGTGTAAGCCATCAAAAGACCGCTATTTTAATACAATATTAATATTAATATTTAATATTTATATATAAATATCTTTTATTTTGAATGTATACCCAATTAAAAAGAAAATTTGTGCCGCAATCCAACTGTTAAGTATCGGTTGAAACAAAAGACAACCACTTCTTCGACTCATCTCAATTCCAACGCTCTCTGAAATCATTATAAAATTTTTATTTTAATTTTAAAATTGCTTTTCTTACTAATGAATGATTTGAGTTGTGGCTGATATCCAACTAAATATACGTTTCCAATGACTACCCATATAATAGCCATGACTTTAATGCCGGAAATAGACTGTAAATTATGATCTGAAGATTGATTTCTTAATGAGATTAAGTTTTTCACATTTGATATAAGAGAAAACTCTAATATAGTAGGCTTTTCGGTGCTATTGTCCGAACCGAAGACCAGGTTATAAAAAAATTCGGATATTGTGGCCAACCCTACGATTGTGCACATTATACCAATGATAATACTAAATGCAAATGTATAAATTCAGTTTAATTCAATATGTTATTAAATTAATTAAAATTAATTGCAATAATACAAACAGAGAAATAGCAGAATAAAAATCGAGTCTTTTAATTAAGGTTCTAATACTGAGTTTTTCATGTCTTTCTATATAGCAATCATTTATGACATCCACTTCAAAGTGATATTTTTCCAGAGCTAATGAATTGTGGTTTTAATAATTAGATTTAACTCAATTATTATAATTGCAAATTGAAATAATACTCACAATTATTAAATATCTTGTAAACATCATTTGCATCGCATTCCGAAGGCACACAAACTCCGAATAGGAATGGATTTGAATATAGACTATGAGCTGACGATAGAGTGTAGTCTAAGCTCTAAATACGGATACAGTTTCTTATTAAAAGTTCGCAAAATTCTTGCATTTCTTTTACCGTATTTTCAAGGCTTGTATTCCTAAAATCGATAAATCTGTCCGAATATCTCAAATTAGCTTTTGGTGGCGGAAGAGGTGCTCTAATTCTAACCAAACAATATTTGCCAATCAATGGGTATTCAACTGTATTCGGCTCTTCAATACGTAAACATTGATCAAAGTGTCCCAAATCAGTAAATGTGCCGTCGGTTAGGCCAACGGTCAATACTTTGGCCGATGAGTCTAATACTGTATTTATAAATACATAAATATTTGTCTCACAAGAAATGCATATTAATTAAATATGCATGTGAGAAAGGTCATTCCAAGATAAATAAAGTTTATCATTAATGACATCATTTTTGTCTTAATTAGTTTTTTTTGAATAAACATTAAATGCATAAAAACATTTAAATCTAATATTTTTTATGTTGAGATTTTTCTAGGATCTAATTATTAAGCTAGCAAAACAATGAGTCAGTGCATATAATCTTTTTTAACATGATAATAATTTTTGTTTTTGATATTGAAATTGTTTTTTCAAAGCCTATTATTTTTTGCATTCAATGGAAAAAATATTATTTTTAGATTTTTTTCTTATTCACTAATTTAAGTTGACTTTAATTTACTTATTATTTTTGTAATTGAATTCAAGGAAAGAAAAGCAAATTTTAATAAATTTTATTAAATCAATTATTATACTACTATTGAAACGAATTTTTAAGGAAATAATTTAAATAAAAACTTTAAAATTTCATTTGAAAAAGAAATATATTCTTTATATCAATAGATATTGCATTCATATAAACACATTCATATAAATACAACACTTTTTTCTCATTGTATTAAATATACGAAAAACTTGTTCAGCTCAACAAAAACATCTTATTCTACATAATTTCGATCAAATGTTTATTTGGTTATCGCTCACAAAAATCAATATTCGTGTTGAAGATAAAACACTTAAGAACTGCAGAAAACGATTTATTTTAAGCTTTAAATATAGACCTCCTATTGTTAGGAAACAAATTCAATGAATTGTTAACAAAAACGCATTTCTGTATTGGATTTATGTAAACCAAACGGTTTTGCATGAATTGCCAGAGTTTTTATGTTTTGCCAAAATAAAGAGATATTTAAAGGAATGAAAATTTTTGTTTTCAGACAAATTTTCAAAACAAAAATAAATTCAATTTACAGAAAAGACACGTTTTTACCTAAAACATGAATTTTCACGTGAGACACATATTAACTCCAAATTTTATCATTTCTAAAAAACTAATAAAAAATAAGCTTTTTTTATATAAATATTATTTATGGATCACTAGGTTTCGTAATATAGATATGCATATATTTTAAAACGTATAATTTATATAACAGTAAATTTTTTTAATCATTTTTTATCGTAAATAATATACAAGTCCAAATATACATGCTTGAGGAGGAAGGGTGTCACATTTAACACTGTGTAAATAAGATTAACAATGTTAATTTTGTAGATAAAGTTTAAATGGTAAATGGATTTTTTCCTCTAGCAAATACTGCACTAATATAGTATGTAGGTTATATTTTAAACAATTTATTGATTAAATTAATTTTTAATCATAAAATTAATTACCTTTTAATTAAAAAAAATATTTGTTCTAAATTATTAATTGGAAATCCTAAAAGATTTCCCATATTAAAAAATAGATATTTAAATATAATCTAGATATTGATGTTTCGATAAAGTTTTAAAATTAAAGTTTGATTAAAACTGCTATTTATATCCATAAAGTATATTCACTTAAATCACGTTAAAGTACTTAAATTAATTGAAATATATAATCAGAAATTAAATATAAAAATATCTACAAAAATAGTTATAATTTATATTCTAACTATCTTATAAAAATATTTAGTTTTAAATATTTTTCCATACTAAATAAACATTTGCAAAACAAACACAATTTCGTAACTTAAAAAAAAGTCGCAGAGTAAAGTTATAAATCAAAAATTAAAAAAAAACTAAATTCAACTAAAAAAACAACAAAAAGGAAATTAATTAAAAATAATTAAACTAAACTAGCTCATAAAATTATTCAATTGCTAATAACCAAAAGATTTTATTAGTTTGTTAACATTAAATATTTCAAACTAAAAGCTCAATAATTATAAAACAAATTCAAATTTAAATATATCGACAATTAATTTCCAAAAACTAAAATAGAAAGTTAAAAGAAAAAGAGCATGTTAAGTCAACTAGTACATACATGAGAGCGCCCGCGGGTTGTATTGCTTGGCTTTATTTGCCAACCGAAGTAACGATAGAAAGCATTGTTCGGAAACCAATTCGTTTAATGTAAAGAAATATTCGTGAATTTGAGGCATAATATCTTTAACTTGTTTCTCCATCTTTTCCGAAACCATTTTCGTCAAATATAAGTAAACATTATCAGCCGAAGAGTTCTTCGGTAGTTGTCTAACATTGGGCCCTCGATTCAGAAGCCGATCGATAAGTCCAATGTTGTCCTCATAATCATCAAACTCTTCACTCTCTTCGCCAACAGTTGTCTCGTCAATAGCTTTGGTTAGATTTGTATTGGTTTTTGAGTTATTAATGAATTCAATTTCGGAATCTGTAGTCACATCATCACTAATATCGTCTTCGACTTCAGGCCCCTCTTTGTCGGGCGCCGACTGAACCGAAATCGATAGGATTGTAAACAATAAAAGTATTGATAACTTTTGAGCTTTCATTTCATGTGCTTTGGTTATTGAATTATCGAATAAATTGCAAACTTTTCTGACTATAACTTAAGTCAAAAATTTTATTCCAACCAAAAAGTTACTAAACTATCAATTCTTTAATAGCAATAATCAGTTATTTTTCTTTTATTCGAAAGCTTAGTACAAATGGTTGTCTATAAACGTCTTTTGTATTATTCCAGAAGACGTACAAACGCTATAAAAAACTATAATAGTTATCTCGATATTCTTTGTTCTACCAGTGCTTTCACTTCCAATACAACTGTATGTTTCGATGCAACAGAAGAGCTGTTAGTAAATGGACATTAAAATAGGAGAAGAATAGAAAGCGATAAACGACTTCCCTTATGAATAAGCACTTTCAGTGCTCTCACAAAAACGAGTTTTTAGTTTATTTCTCGAAACAGTCGTCTCTTATGCACATCACTCGCAGCTGAAGGACAGCCACATTATATGGATGTGAAAATCTTATTGTATGAGTGAATGAGTCGGAGAGGGAATAGAATGAGAAAAAAATTTGTAAGACTTTATAGCTCTTCATTAGACCATAACATCAATGAATCTCAAGGACATAGTCTTCGGTTAATATTCTCTGATGTCTATTGACTCGCAAACCTTGTTTACCATAATATGCACTCAAAGTCAGTTAAAGTCTTTTTTATAGGGTTTAGTAATCTTGACATTAAATATATTGCATCTCTAAGTTCTGTATATTCTTTTCGCAAACAAATCGAGACTTAACTCTCTATTGCTATCAAATATCATTGCAAACCAATGAACTCGAGAGTAAAATAATATTATTTTGTTGGATAGGAGTCAGTGATGCAAAACCGGACAACAATTTATTCATATTAGCTAATCGTTGCATAACATATAAATTCATATTTTACTTAAACCGTATACTTATATTAAACAGAATTGCGAGTTAAATATTGTAATAACTTATATTTTTAGATGTCACATGCTTACTTATTGTTTGTTCTAAGTGCGTGATAAGGAATCAATACAAACAAGTTGAAATTTAATATTATATCCCATGTTAGGATTTAGTAGGAATTAGACGAATATTTAGTTAATTTTTCCTTATATCTAATGACTTTGATTTGTTTGTGAATAGCAAAGACAAAAAATAATTTATACTGTAATTGTTGTAATGTAAATGATTAAACTTTAACTAATCTTAATTCATGGTTACCTACGTACAATTTAGGGGAATAGTATAATATATAAAAAACAATGAAATTTCAGAATTTGTCTTATTTTTGGCAAATATCTATCTACTAAAAGAAGAGAATCACGACTGTTTACGCTGTAAACTTTACAGCATGTAGCATGTTGGTGCAAAAATATTTAGATCTGAATTATGTTAAAAGTTAGGCATTATTAATATAAATAGCATTCAATGCAAATAAAATTTTCAATAAAACTCAAAATTGTATTAATTAACAATATAATAAAATTTTAACTGTTTAACAAAATTATAAAATATGTGAAAATAAATTTTACCACAAATAAGCATAAATTGGTTAATGAATACCTGGAAAAAAAGACTAAGAATTAAAAAAATAAAAAGATAGAACGAGGGGTTTCCCAATTTAAACTTAATTTTAGCTAATTTAACCAAATTCAATTAGCAAAAATTATACAAATATTACTAAAACGATAAATATTATTAAGAAAAGACTTAAAATATGAAAACCCAAATAAATTTTTGCCTGATCCCTTCAAAATCAATACTTTAATTAAATGTATTTTCCCTTCAAATCCTTTGGAAATTCAACAATTTTAAACTAAACTTGTTGCACTCACATTGCATCCGTGTTCAGTTTCATTGTCTGAGTCAGAAGCAAGCAAGTTTGGGTTAGGTCGTTGTCTATAAATATCTAAACGGGTTTCTAATTCCCGTTGAAATCCTAAAATACGACAATAAAATTAAACATTAAATTGCTTTGAAAACTAAATCTAAAGATAAAGTAAATAAACTTTAATAGCTACAATTGGTTTAATTGTTTATATTGTATTAATTTTTTCAATATAAACTAAACTGTTTTGCGGTTTGAGTGCAATTATAGCCAACTATAATCATAACGAGTTCTCACTCGTCGGGTGCGGTTTAAACTCAATACAAATTTTAGTTTATATGAATTTATTGTCAATAGAATAGAATTTAATAAAAATATATAATTATTAATAAAACGTATTTTAATAATACTATAAAATAGCAAAGCGATCAAACATTGCATTTGAGGAAACGTCAAGAGATCTGTTCGTTTGCAACAGTATTCCGAATATTTTGCTTAAGTTTGAGGTTTAAAAATCAAAACTTTATTTATTCCAAAATAAAAACAATTAAACAAAATTCTATTAAATACTAACCAGTAGTTTAAAGTTATTTACAAAATGTACTCTTTATTTGAATAATTGCATAAATTTTCATAATTTTTCGATTCAAACAATATTTGAAAACAAAAATATAATACAAAAGAATAGCAAATCTAGAAAATGATTAGTAAATTAATTCCTAAACAATAGATTACTAAATAAAATAAAAAAATTTATACAATTTTATTAACGATGGAATGGAGTCCTAAAACCGAATAAATTTCTAATTTATTAAAATTAAAACACTTTTTGTTAAATAATAGAATATTTTACTTACACTTTATGAACGACTTTTTGTTTGTCAGGTCTGACCCCATAAGACAACTGGAATAGGAAAACAATAAAAAATATTGAATTAAAATAAAAAATCAATTTTTGTAATCAAAATAAAATGAATTACTGAAGAAAGTGTGGATATAGTCGAAGGAGTTCTGATGCGGAATGTGTCCAAAATAGGGGTACGTATGCTGTTGTTCCGACTACTGGTGCTCAATGGCGTAAAACAATTGAATTGCGGCCGCATTTGCTTGAGTTGTGATGAATGCGCTGTTTGTCGGCTTCGAACCGAATCGATGTCTTTGACTGTATTTCTCGAATCGGTTGGCGTTTCGACGACAACACTATTTGACGGTTTAGTTGAGCCTCTCATTGATGGTGTGTTCGACCGAAATAGTGATTGATTTCGATTTATTGGTGTCTAAACACAAATAAGAATAATTCAAATTAGAAAAACAATATTTTTTTCGATACTTTTTTCCTAATTATTCAGAAATAAACCTCATTTTTAAAACCAAAAATTCGGCTCAAATCTGGTTTTCGTTCCATTATTGGAGTATTTCTTGAGTTTTGTGTGTTTTCTCTGAAATATTAGAAAATTATTCACAAAAAAAAGTAAGAATTGAAATGATTTGTGAGAATATATATATCTCAAAAAGAGCTAATTATAGATAATCCGAATTACACGCAATTAAAGCAAAAAGTTTTTATTATTAAAAATCAAAAACATATTGAGGACTAAAAAACCCAAAATTTCTTCAAAATATAAAACTTTTTTTCGAATAAAAACAGAAAAATAAACTAAAAACTAAAGACAAAAAAAATGTGACAATAATTAATTTTAAAATATTTTAGCAAAAAAGGTGTTACGCCTACTATCCAGAAGAAAAAAAAACTAAAATTAAAATTCAACTTAATTTTTATGTCGACAAAAAAGTTTCCAAATTTTTATCTTCAATCTTTAAATTTATTAAATTAAATTTGATTTTAAAATTCTAAAAAACAACTTAATTTAATGTAATTATAAAAAATAACATCTTAAAATCAATTTCCAAATACTTTAATTATAGGATTGAAATTATAAGCTCTCAGTCATTCTTGTCATCAATTTTACAAAAATTAAACATTTATTTCAAACATATCATTAAAAACTAAAACAAATTAAAGTATATTATGTTCAGAATATTAGTAAAAATACATATAATTTATCCAATTTTAAAAATAATTTTCAAATTTCATTCAATTTAATCAAACTTTATATAAAAACTAATGGAATATTAAACCAGATTTTGGTTTCTCTTATCAAAAGCCATCGAAATTTGTAAGAATTTAGAATAAAAACTAAGAATTATTTAAATTTATGTAATTTTTTTCTAAAGTTCAAAACTTTCAAACATATCAATGATAGATAAGTAAAACTTAAATAAAAAAAACTATTTATTTGTGCAAAAATTAATTGTATAATAAGATTAAAAAGTAAATCAATTCTGAACTTACATTTTGAACGGATTATGTCTTTGAATTAAATTGTTCTTAAGTTTAAAATTTTCGGATTTAATGCAATTATTCTCATTTTCCAATAGTTTTTCTCTATTTTTTAGTTCAGAATTTTGTGTTTCCAAACGTCTTATCTAAATAAAAAAGTTTTTATATTCAAAATTGTTATAAAATAAAAACAAATTGTTTCTCAATCTTTCAAAAGAAAATTAATGAAATAATAAAATAATTTTAAAGTTTGAACTAATTTCTAAAATAAAAAAAATTTAGACATTAATACTGTATTAAAGAAAATTTGATAAATTGTTTATTGATTTTCTTAAATAAAATCACAAAAAGTGATCAATAGAATGGAAGATCAATTTCGGAGATAAATAATTTGGTTTAATATTTGATTTAAAAATTAGATAAAACTAACACTAAGGGACTGAGAGAACAGTTAAAAGTCGACCAAAAGCTGCAAACCATTTGTTGGTCTCATTTGTAATCCAAGTTTATTTACGGCATTGGAAATGATTTATTGATTTAAGTGGAGCTAAAATTGTCTCTTTTTATATTAATTTATTGAATGTCTTCACTAAAAGTTTAATAATAGCAGTCTCTCTCCCTCTCCCTCTCTCTCTCCCTCCCTCTCTCTCCACAAAATAAAAATGAGTTATAATGAGAAGATAAGAAAAGTTAAAATTTTCAGATATTGTATAATAAATAGTGTTTCAAAAATAACAAAATATATTCCAGTTTTTAAATATAAAACTTTTATTTATGCAAAACTTCATAACTTATTCTCTGAGCAAAACATAAGATATTATTATAATTCACATTAAAAAGCATTAAATAAATTAATTGTCAGATCATTAGCCGATCAGATAATACGTAATTATGAATAAAAATTCAAATTAAAGATAAGAAATAATATTTAAAAAGTTTTCTCCATTTAAAGAGCAAAACAAAACAAAAAATTATAACAAAAGTCTGTTTTAAAAATATAAATAATGAGAAAAAATGGTTTAATTAAACTTTTGATTTATAAACTTATTTTTTTAAATAAATAAATTATAAATAAATAAACAATTTTTTTAATCATTGCTTCAAATCTCAAGACATTTATAAATGTTTTTTCAAAACAAAAAATATAAATATTTCTCTACTTTTATGGAAAAAAAGAGGTTTTAATGAAAATAATTAGTTTTGAAGTGTATTTGCATTGAAGTGAATGAAGGGTTGGATGTATTGGACAGACCTTATCATTGAGTGCTTCGATGAGATGCCGGCGCTGTTTGCACTGGAATACAATTGCTCTCATTATGTCTGTCATCCAGAGTGTGGTGTCTTTGAAGCAGGTCTTGAAGTCATCGCCGATTTTATGGTCCAAACCTATTATCTTACAATCGGTTGATCCACAGCCCAGACATCGGTTCAGTTGGTCTCCAATTAGAAAACAATAACAAAATTAATTACAAAATGTATACAATTTTTTGTAAACAACTATTAAATAAAATTTAATTGAATGAAAAGTTAATTAAATAAAAATTGTTTACTATTTTGAGCACAAGTTTGACAATAGATATGACTACAAAATGTCAAATAAAACGATTTCTTTTCAACATTTGTATCCAAACACTGATTGCAATGAATGAAATCGATTGACATTTCTGTCGACATTTGTTTTATTGAAGATTCCGTTTAATTAATCAATGAATTACTAAATGATTTGTTTATAAAAATAAAAGTTTGATTTCACGACAAAAAACTTTAATTAATTGATTGAATAGACGACACAATTGCGTCATTCAGTCAACAGTCAGCCAATCATTGATAAGTTCAAACAATAGTGTTGTGCAATAACTCGAGTTTTAATTGCTTTTAATTATGAATATATAAAAAAAATATATAATTTTACAAAAACTAATTTAAATTGCAATAGAAATGAAATTCTAAACTTTTATTAATTTATGCATTTAATAAAAATAATTAGTTTTATATATTATATTCTACTATACAATGCTATATAGTACGTATATACTGTATGAGTAAATGTTGAGCCTCTGCAGCACTCGTGCCTCAACTCAATGTATAGCTAACCGCTGGCGATAAAACAGTTTTATATCAAATGTGTAAAACATTTTTGAGCATAAATTGATAAAAACTAACATTTGACTAAATAACTGATATAAAGAACAAATTATTTAATTTTATTTTCTAACACTTTTATATTAACCTTCAAATTATAGTGAATTTTTGAAAATAGTCCCGAATATTGAAATTCTAATGACATATCATAGCTATCGGTCAAACTGATCCGCGACATACTTAGGCATATAAAGTGCTTCTATTTCCTATATTAGGCACAAGTCATACCCCAATTAATGCAAATTTGTTTCGATAAGAATCAAAAATATAATTAAAAGTAAATAAAAATTTAATTTAAACGATAGATTCAATTAATTAAACAACTAATAGAAAATTTTATGGCTTTTTATATTAACTATTCGTTTTTATCTGACATTTGTTTATAGAGGTTTATAAATTCACTGTTACAGTACAGTACTTCTCTCTTACACTGTATTTGTTCCCACTTTATGTCGAGTATTATATCATAACTCTAATGATAACGAGATATCAAGTAATTCCACTGAAATAAAAGAATTGGTTAAAAAATATCGAATATATTTATTTGTGTTAAGTATTAAGATTTTAGATAAAAATATGTTTTTTAGTTTAATTTTAGTACAACTCTTATGCACAGTATTAACAGACAATGATTTCAAGTTTTCTTTCAGAGAATTTTTGTGGAGAGAAAAGTTTTACACAAAAAATAAATTTAATCTAAAATTATGTATAAATTCATGAGTCATGACTAGGCCTGTGAAAAAAGGGCATTTTTGTAGTCATATTAACCACCTAAACGGTGGCTAAAAATTTGTAGTTGATTTAA